>SJXQ01012816.1:0-25163 GCA_006408695.1 Aepyceros melampus | reverse complement strand
TGAGTTATAAACTGGAATCAAGACTTCCAGGAGAAGCAATGTCAGATAAGCAGCTGATACCACTCTAATGGTAGAAAGCAAAGAAGAACTAACAGCCTCTTGATGAGGGTAAAAGAGAAGAGTGAAAAAGCTGGCTTAAAACTCAACATTCAAAAAAAAAAACAAACAAACAAACAAACAAACCCAAGATCATGGCCTCTGGTCTCATCACTTCATGGCAAATAGAAGGTGAAAAAGTGCATGCAGTGACAGCTTTCTCTTCTTGGGCTCCAAAATCTCTGTGGATGGTGACTGCAGCCATGAAATTAGAACACACTCGCTTCTTGCAAAGAAAGCTATGACAGACTTAGATGGTGTATTAAAAAGCAGAGGCATCAGTTTGTCAATAAAGGTCCATCTGGCCAAAGCTATGGTCTTTCCACTAGTCATGTACAGATGCAAGAGTTGGACCATAAAGAAGGCTGAGTGCTGAAGAATTGATCCTTTTGAATGGTGGTGCTCAAGAAGACTCTTGAGAACCCCTTGGGCAATAAGTAGATCAAACGGGTCAACTCTAAAGGAAATCAGTCTTGAATAATCATTGGAAGGACTGATGCAGAAGCTGAAGTTACAGACTTAGATGGTATATTAAAGAGCAGAGGCATCAATTTTCAATAAAGGTCCATCTGGCCAAAGCTATGGTCTTTCCACTAGTCATGTACAGATGCAAGAGTTGGACCATAAAGAAGGCTGAGTGCTGAAGAATTGATCCTTTTGAATGGTGGTGCTCAAGAAGACTCTTGAGAACCCCTTGGGCAATAAGTAGATCAAACGGGCAACTCTAAAGGAAATCAGTCTTGAATAATCATTGGAAGGACTGATGCAGAAGCTGAAGTTCCAATACTTTGGCCACCTGATGCAAAGGGTTAACATTTGGAAAGACCCTGATGCTGGGAAAAATTGAAAGCAAAGGAGAAGTGGGTGACAAAGGATGAGATGGTTGGATGGCGTCACCAACTCAATGGACATTAACTTGGACACACTTCAGGAGATAGCGAGAGACAGGGAAGCCTGATGTGCTACAGCCCATGGGGTTGAAAAAAATTGGACACAACTTAGTGATTGGACAACAACAATGAATGATGGCAAAAACATTAAACATAGGGGTGAGGAAATGCAGTGCTGATGATGAAGATGATGGTAATGATGGTGAAGATTTTAGCTCAGGAAAGTTTTCTTCTGTGTATTTTCCCTTATTCCTTCTTTTGTTTTGGTCTTTTTATTCTGAAGGCTATTTGTCTAAAATTGGCTTCAGTTCAGTTCAGTTCAGATGAGTTCAGTTCAGTCGCTCAGTCTTGTCTGATTCTGTCACCCCATGGACTGAAGCATGGCAGGCTTCCCTGTCCTTCACCAACTCTCAGAGCTTACTCAAACTCACGTCCATAGAGTTGGTGATGCCATCCAGCCATCTCATCCTCTGTCATCCTCTTCTCCTCCTGCCTTCAGTCTTTCCCAGCATCAGGGTCTTTTCCAAGGAATCAGTTCTTCGCATCAGGTGGCCAAAGTATTGGAGTTTCAGCTTCAGCATCAGTCCTTCCAATGAATATTCAGGACTGATTTCGTTTAGGATGGAGTGGTTGGATCTCCTTGCAGTCCAAGGGACTCTCAAGAGTCTTCTCCAACACAATTCAAATGCATCAGTTCTTCAGCGCTCAGCTTTCTTTATAGTACAACTTTCACATCCATACATGATTACTGCAAACATACAGTACTACATACTGAAACTACACATAGCTGTGACTAGACATACCTTTGTTGACAAAGTAATGTCTCTGCTTTTTAATAAGCTGTCTAGTTTGGTCATAACTTTTCTTCCAAGGAACAAGTGTCTTTTAATTTCATGGCTGCGATCACCATCTGTAGTGATTTTGGAGCAAAAAAAAAAAAAAGTCTGTCAACTGTTTTAAGTAAGTAAAGTCACTCAGTCGTGTCCGACTCTTTGTGACCCCATGGACTGCAGCCCATCAGGCTCCTCAGTCCATGGGATTCTCCAGGCAAGACTACTGGAGTGGGTTGCCATTTCCTTCTCCAGGGGATCTTCCCGACCCAGGGATTGAACCCGGGTCTCCCGCATTGGAGGCAGATACTTTAACCTCTGAGCCATAAGGGAGGTAAAAAAGCCATGTTTTGCATATCTGTGTTTGTGGGATTGAAAATTGCTCTGCTCTGTGAGTATATGTTTTCTAAAATTAGAATAATGCCATACAGTACAGTTTTATATCCAGTTGCATTTTTTTAACTGAATATTATTGTCTGAATTTTTTATCATGCCCCTATTGGACTTTTACCCAGGCTTCCTCCCAAGTTTCCTGTGCATCTTTCAGGGAAGGAACAAAAAGCTGTTTCTGAATACAACTCACTGATAGTTGCCTGGGGAATACATTTTAATTATCTTCTATTGTCGAAAAGCATCTCCCTTTGTTCAGGCTTCAGGTGCAATGGAATAAAATGTCTATTATTTGCCTAGGCAGTAAAAGATTAGAATCAAGCTACTTCTGTTTTCACTTTCCTGAATGTACTTGATACCAAACTTTCCCCCCAAATTCTTCATGACTAAAACTCTCCTTGTCATCTTGAGGTTACCAACCTGGTACCCACAGTTCTCTACAGAAATCCTACTGGTCTTACTTCAGTGGAAATATTTTCAACAGTAGTCCAGATCTTGAGGTTTTCCTTAGAAATGCAGGAATCACTGCTCATTTTGTTTAAGTAGGGTGATAAATTGAGAGGGGGAGAGGAATTTTGAAAAATAATAAGGAAAAAGGACATTGGCTAGTTTTCCAAAAATGAGATTCAGTGCTGGTTACCTCATACTGTTCTTTCCCAGAGAGAAAGAAGTTATGAAACAACTTTGAGATTCCTCATACCAATGTTCTTAGATTTCGATTTCCTTAGAGAAAATAGACAGTTTATTTTCTATAAATATCTTAATCAAAATGAAAAATTATGGCAAGGTTACACTCAAAGATTTTTTATTATAAATATCAGTAGATGAAAAGTTTTAACATTAAAACTTTCTTATCCAGCAGACTTACATGAGGGTCATTAAAAATCTGTATTCATTTGAATGCCTCTCAAATACAAGAGAAGTAAGGTGAGTCACCTGACTAATCCTTTATTTCCTGTTTTCAGAGTAGCAGTGGCAAGAAGAGAAGTTGGAAGAGCCATCTATCTCTACTGGGTTTTTTGACTGAAACTTCTGGTTTCCCTGCTGGGTTAGATGGCAAATCACCTGCCCACAATGCAGGAAACCTGGATTCAATCCCTGGGTCAGGAAGATCCTCTGGAGAAGGAAATGGCAACCCACTCCAGTATTCTTGCCTGGAAAAATCCCATGGATGGAGGAACCTGGTAGGCTACAGTTCATGGGGTTGCAGAGTGTCAGACCTGACTGAGGAACTTCACTTTCTTTTCTGGAAGAGGGTGATTTTTCTATAAATTAGCTATTGGTTTAAATAGGATGTAAAACACTCACCTAGTTAATTATTGACACACCTGGAGGTTGACAGAAGAAGATCATTACAAATATGTGGATTCTTCCTCAGATGCTAGAAAGAAATGGGGTGCTAATTGCCCTGTTGACTCTATAATTATTTGCCTAGGCAGTAAAAGATTAGAATCAAGCTACTTCTGTTTTCACTTTCCTGAATGTACTTGATACCAAACTTTCCCCCCAAATTCTTCATGACTAAAACTCTCCTTGTCATCTTGAGGTTACCAACCTGGTACCCACAGTTCTCTACAGAAATCCTACTGGTCTTACTTCAGTGGAAATATTTTCAACAGTAGTCCAGATCTTGAGGTTTTCCTTAGAAATGCAGGAATCACTGCTCATTTTGTTTAAGTAGGGTGATAAATTGAGAGGGGGAGAGGAATTTTGAAAAATAATAAGGAAAAAGGACATTGGCTAGTTTTCCAAAAATAGATTCAGTGCTGGTTACCTCATACTGTTCTTTCCCAGAGAGAAAGAAGTTATGAAACAACTTTGAGATTCCTCATACCAATGTTCTTAGATTTCGATTTCCTTAGAGAAAATAGACAGTTTATTTTCTATAAATATCTTAATCAAAATGAAAAATTATGGCAAGGTTACACTCAAAGATTTTTTATTATAAATATCAGTAGATGAAAAGTTTTAACATTAAAACTTTCTTATCCAGCAGACTTACATGAGGGTCATTAAAAATCTGTATTCATTTGAATGCCTCTCAAATACAAGAGAAGTAAGGTGAGTCACCTGACTAATCCTTTATTTCCTGTTTTCAGAGTAGCAGTGGCAAGAAGAGAAGTTGGAAGAGCCATCTATCTCTACTGGGTTTTTTGACTGAAACTTCTGGTTTCCCTGCTGGGTTAGATGGCAAATCACCTGCCCACAATGCAGGAAACCTGGATTCAATCCCTGGGTCAGGAAGATCCTCTGGAGAAGGAAATGGCAACCCACTCCAGTATTCTTGCCTGGAAAAATCCCATGGATGGAGGAACCTGGTAGGCTACAGTTCATGGGGTTGCAGAGTGTCAGACCTGACTGAGGAACTTCACTTTCTTTTCTGGAAGAGGGTGATTTTTCTATAAATTAGCTATTGGTTTAAATAGGATGTAAAACACTCACCTAGTTAATTATTGACACACCTGGAGGTTGACAGAAGAAGATCATTACAAATGTGTGGATTCTTCCTCAGATGCTAGAAAGAAATGGGGTGCTAATTGCCCTGTTGACTCTATCTACTTAACCTCACTGATTAAATTCACAATTACTCATCATGGTTTCTGCATTAGTCATGGATAAACAGAGGTGGGCAGTGGGTTCATATCATGACAACATTGAAACCTTACAAATTCTGGACAAACACTCAACCTCTGGAATGAGAAGTCCCAATAAACCTTTGGGTGTTACTTCTGTGAAGGACAGTGGATACCTTCCAGAGTACCATAAGCCCTGAGACATAAATAAATGACACCAGCCAGCAGACATTATAGTAGTTACTCACCAGATGACCTGCAAGTAGAATCAGATCATGACTATAAATGGTTCAACGTTTATAGATGACCCACGGTCTTCTAAAGAAAATAAAACCAATCAGTTTCATCCAAACTAAAGTCATGAGGGGATAATGAAGTCTGGGTTTAAAACCATCTGAATAACCTTTCTAAAGTAGGGATAAGTCAAGAAAAAGCAAGGAGGGTCTGGAGTGATGTCTAGAAAAATCTGTGAGTGTTCACTGTTCTCTTTCACTTGTAGGCTGCTGTATGATGCATGGAGCCGGTGTTAAGGCAATGGATAAAGAAGGAATTCAGGGAAGTCAGGAAAGCCCATTCCAGAGATCAGAGGTTAGAGGACATGGGAGAAGTCATCATAATTCAGAACACTTTCCTCTCCCTTTTCTTGAAATCAGTTCACATGGAATAAAGTTCTCAATTGAGACTTCAGTGTACAACACACAGTATTATTATCAATAAACACAATAATGTTTTGTAATTCTCATTGTGCAGTTGGCATTTTAATAGATGATGCAAAAGAATGCTAAAAAATGTGCATTTTTCCTCACTCGTGGGCAGTGGCAAACCATGGGTGACTTGTGCTATCACATAGAAAGCTGACCAGTAGAATGTACAAGAATCCTGATTCTGGGGAAAATGTCTGGATAAGCTTGAATGACTTTATCATCTGAAGTATTAATTCACAGAGTCATTCAAAATTCTCAGGAAAAATCCCCATCAGATTGATGTCATAACTAAGATATAGGCAACTTATAGGCTGTAGGAGAAATTAAAACATTGTGTTTAGAAAAGATGTGATTTTTGCAAAGAAAGTTTTATTGAAACACCTATAGCTCACTCATTTATGTATTGTCTATGTCTGCTTTAAGGTGTAACCATGTGGCAACAGAGTCCCTCTGACTGCTGAGCCAAAAGATTTTAACTATTTAACTCTATAAGAAAAAGTTTGTCAACCTGTACCCTAAAGCAATAGTCTAGATAGCAGAGAGGATCTCGATTAAGGAGGAGATATTGACACTTTTGAAACATGATATTCTTTAAAAAAAAAAAAAGAAATATATTTTAGTATATTATGTACAGTTTGTGTGCAAAATGATTTTTTTATTCCCAACCCTTCACATATTTATTGCTGGATGGGGTTCAGCAGAAGACACATTTTACTTTCTAGTCTATGTATTTCTGTCTTATTCCTCTTTTAAAAAATAAGATTCTATAGAATGTAGTGTTTTCATAAAAAAAAGGGCAGTGGCAAACCATGGGTGACTTGTGCTATCACATAGAAAGCTGACCAGTAGAATGTACAAGAATCCTGATTCTGGGGAAAATGTCTGGATAAGCTTGAATGACTTTATCATCTGAAGTATTAATTCACAGAGTCATTCAAAATTCTCAGGAAAAATCCCCATCAGATTGATGTCATAACTAAGATATAGGCAACTTATAGGCTGTAGGAGAAATTAAAACATTGTGTTTAGAAAAGATGTGATTTTTGCAAAGAAAGTTTTATTGAAACACCTATAGCTCACTCATTTATGTATTGTCTATGTCTGCTTTAAGGTGTAACCATGTGGCAACAGAGTCCCTCTGACTGCTGAGCCAAAAGATTTTAACTATTTAACTCTATAAGAAAAAGTTTGTCAACCTGTACCCTAAAGCAATAGTCTAGATAGCAGAGAGGATCTCGATTAAGGAGGAGATATTGACACTTTTGAAACATGATATTCTTTAAAAAAAAAGAAATATATTTTAGTATATTATGTACAGTTTGTGTGCAAAATGATTTTTTTATTCCCAACCCTTCACATATTTATTGCTGGATGGGGTTCAGCAGAAGACACATTTTACTTTCTAGTCTATGTATTTCTGTCTTATTCCTCTTTTAAAAAATAAGATTCTATAGAATGTAGTGTTTTCATAAAAAAACAAAAAAAAAAACATTAAAAAAAATACAGAAGAGTATAAAGAACAAAAGTTAAAAAAGAAAGCAATCCAATCCATGACTCAAATATAAAACTCTTCATATGCTGGGATATTTCTCATGAATCTCTTATTGCCTGAGTCTCAACTTTTATAAAATCATTGTGCATACCATGTAATTTTTTTGATAGGAGGTGCTTTACTTCAGTTTCCAGATTTAAATTGAAATTTATTTCTCCTTTCTTTCTTTTCTACTCTTGATTATCCTGAAAGAGAGATAAGAAAGCCACAGTTTCTGTCACCCACACAGTTTCTCCTCCCCATAGAGCACACCTTTCCTTTGGTTCTCTTAAAGGCAGTTCGTTCTCTTACCTATCTCCTACCCTCTTTAATTGCTCTCTCCTTTTCTTAACATCTCCTCACTTTTCTTTAGACACTGAAAAGAGATAGTCATGTCCAGTATGGACACATTTGGATAGGGCAGTTGTCCCAGAAAGGAGATAAGGGAGAACCACAGAAGAGAGGAAATGGTTGTGTCACCACTGCATGGCATTGCAGGGAAGTCCTAATCGGAGCAGCAAAGAGAGAGGTGAAGCCCCAGAATAAGGAGGTTCTGGCGGCAAATGCTGTGACTTTGAGAGAGAATGCAGGGATTCTTGAATTAAGGGATCTGAGAAGCGGAACAGCTAATGTGCATGTACCTGTCTGTGTGCTTGATTATGTCAGTATTTCTACTTGAATTATTCTCATTGAAACTTTAGCTCTGATTAGTGTAACCAACTATCCAATGGAGGATCTTTTTGGGTGCATATGTTTCCGCATTTGAGCGTGGCCAAGAGCTACCCCACGTCTGAGGTCAGGGGCAGTGGCCTAGAGTGTCAGATTGCGACGGCGCAGGAAAGGCTGAGAGGAGTTACCCTGTGTCCGAGGTCAGTGGTGGCTGGGAGGAGCTACCCCGCGTATGAGGTCAGGGGCGGCAGCCAGGAAGGGACACCACACGTCTGAGGTCAGTGGTGGCTGGGAGGAGACACCCTGTGTCCGAGGTCTGGGGCGGCCAGGAGAGGCCACCTTGCCCCCGAGGCCAGGAGCGGCAGCTTAGAGGAGCCACCCATGCCCGAGGCAAGGGCCGGCGGCTGGGAGGAGCAACCTGAGGAGTNCAGTGGCCACAGGACTGGAAAAGGTCCGTTTTCATTCCAATTCCAAAGAAAGGCAATAGCAAAGAATGCTCAAACTGCCACACAATTGCATTCATCTCACATGCTAGTAAAGTAATGCTCAAAATTCTTCAAGCCAGGCTTCAACAATATGTGAACTATGAACTTCCAGATATTCAAGCTGGTTTTAGAAAAGGTAGAGGAACCAGAGATCAAATTGCCAAGATCTGCTGGATCATCAAAAAAGCAAGAGAGTTCCGGAAAAATATCTATTTCTGCTTTATTGACTATGTCAAAGCCTTTGATTGTGTGGATCACAATAAACTTTGGAAAATTCTGAAGGAGATGGGAATACCAGGCCACCTGTCCTGCCTCTTGAGAAACCTGTATGCAGGTCAAGAAGCAACAGTTAGAACTGGACATGGAACAACAGACTGGTTCTAAATAGGAAAAGGAGTATGTCAAGGCCATATATTGTCACCCTGCTTATTTAACTTCTATACAGAGTACATCATGAGAAACGCTGGGCTGGAAGAAGCATAAGCTAGAATCAAGATTGCCAGGAGAAATATCAATAACCACAGATATGCAGATGACACCACCCTTATGGCAGAAATTGAAGAAGAACTAAAGGGCTTCTTGATGAAAGTGAAAGAGGAGAGTGAAAATGTTGGTCTAAAGCTCTACATTCAGAAAAGTTAAGTCATGGCATCTGGTCTCATCACTTCATCTATATACATGGGGAAACAATGGCTGACTTTATTTTTTTGGGGGGCTTCAAAATCAGTGCAGATGGTGATTGCAGCCATAAAATAGAAAACACTTACTCCTTGGAAGGAAAGTTAAGAGCAACCCAGATAGCATATTGAAAAGCAGAGACATTACTTTGTCAACAAAGATCTGTCTAGTCAAGGCTATGGTTTTTCAAGGAGTCCTGTATGGATATGAGAGTTCACTGTAAAGAAAGCTGAGTGCAGAAGAATTGATGCTTTTGAACTGTGGTGTTGGAGAAGAGTCTTGAGAGTCCCTTGGACTGCAAGGAGATCCAACTTGTCCATCCTAAAGGTGATCAGGCCTGGGTATTCATTGGAAGGACCAATGTTGAAGTTGCAACTACAATACTTTGGCCACCTGATGTGATGAACTGACTCGTTTGAAAAGACCCAGATTCTGGGAAAGTTTGAGGGCAGGAGGAGCAGGGGACAACAAAGGATGAGATGGTTGGATGGTATCACCGACTCAATGGACATGGGTTTGGGTGGACTCCAGGAGTTGGTGATGGATAGGGAGGCCTTGTGTGCTGCTGTTCATGGTGTTACAAGGAGTTGGACATGAGTGAATGACTGAACTGAACTGAACTGAAAAAGTCTACAAGTAATAAATGCTGGAGAGGGTATCGGAAAAAAAAAAAAACCTTCTACAGTATTGAGATTGTAAATCATTGTCATAATGGAGAGCAGTATGGAGTTTCCTTTGAAACTAAACATAGATTTACTATATGGTCCTATAATGTGTAAGATCTGGAGAAAACTCTAATTTGAAAAATAAATGCACCACCCTGTTCACAGCAGCACTATTTACAATAGCCTTGGTGTCCAAGTAGCTTATGCCCTTTGACAGATGAATGGGCAAAGAAGACGTGGTGTATATATACAAGAGAACAGTGCTCAGCCGTAAAATGTATAAAACAATGCTATTTGCAGCAACATGGATGGACCTAGAGATATTATACAAAGTAAAATAATCAGACAGAGAAAGATATATCATATGATAGTACTTACATGTGGAATCTAAAAAAAATTATACAAATGAACTTATTGATAAAAGAGAGCTAGACTGATAGACATAGAAAACAAACTTATGGTTACCAAAGTGGATAGCAGTGGGCAGAAGGGAAATAAATTAGGAGTTTTGGATTAATATAACACATTATAACATATGAAATAAGTGAACAACAAGGACCTACCATATAGCACAGGTATATATTGTGTATATAAGATATACACAATATCTTAGACTATAATGGAAAATAGTCAAAAAAGAATGTGTGTGTGTGTGTGTGTGTGTGTGTGTGTCTGTGTCTGTGTAACTGAATCCCTTTTTTGTGCACTTAAAACTAAGACAACATTGTAAATTAACGATGTGCTGTGCTTAGTCATGTTCAATCCTTTGCAACCCTATGGACTGTAGTCCACCAGGCTTCTCTGTCCATGGGATTTTCTTGGCAAAAATACTGGAGTGGGTTGCCATTTCCTTCTCCAAAATTAACTCTGCTGTGCTATGCTTAGTTGCTCAGTCGTGTCCGACACTTTCGTGACCCCATATGCTGTAGCCTGCCAGGCTCCTCTGTTCATGAGGATCTTCCAGGCGAGAATACTGGAGTGGGTTGCCATGCCCTCCTCCAGGGCATCTTCCCAACCAAGGGATAGAACCCAGATTTTCTGCACTGCAGGTAGATTCTTTACCATCTGAATCACCAGAGATGCACAAGAATACTAGAGTGGATAGCTTATCTCTTCTCCATGGGATCTTCCCTGACCAAGGAATCAAACCAGGGTCTCCTGCATTGCCAGTGGATTCTTTACCAACCAGGCTATCAGGGAAGCCCCAAATTAACAATAATTCAATACAAAAAATTAGATTTAAAAATATTCTTTTTAAAAATGAATTATTATTTACACCCACTAAGTGGCAAGGATTAGTTATTCCACCTGTTGTGCTCTCTGTGTAAAAGCAGCAGTCTAGTTTTTTTTTTTTTTTTTTTTTTTAAGACTTCTACTTTGGAGCAATGATAACCCACCAGATGATCTTACCTTGATGAAACTATGACTTATGGATCTCAGCTGCCTGTTATCCCTGCTGCTGCTGCTAAGTCACTTCAGTCATGTCCAACTCTGTGCGACCCCGTAGATGGCAGCTCACCAGGCTCCCCCGTCCCTGGGATTCTCCAGGCAAGAACACTGGAATGGGTTGCCATTTCCTTCTCCAATGCATGAAAGTGAAAAGTGAAAGTGAAGTCGCTCAGTTGTATCCGACTCTTAGCGACCCCATGGACTGCAACCTACCAGGCTCCTCTGCCCATGGGATTTTGCAGGCAAGAGTACTGGAGTGGTTGCCATTGCCTTCTCTGATCTTATCCCTAACTGATGCCAATTCAAAGCAGACAAGGGTAAGCCTATCATCTTCCTCATAGTTGATACTGGTCAGTCACCATCCATAAATGAGGACTTCCATCACTCTTGTATTATCTAGTATTTCACAATATATGCTTTTATTACATACCGATTTCTTCAAAAGAAAATTAGCACCCATCTTCTGATAACTGGATCATAAATTTCCACAGCTTTGAAAATGTAGGGTATTAGTGGAAACTTTTGCCTCATACAAGTTGCTATGAGCTGGAGGTCCAGAATTACAGGTACCAAATAGTGTTAGATATCTTGTTCAGTTTATCCTCCCATTAAAATTCTCTATCTATCTTTCCTTCCTTTAGGTGTTTCTGTGCTGGGTTCTTCTAGAAAAAAGGATTACTTTCCTAATTTTTTCTGCTTCCATTTCAGAATAGCTGAGATTTCCTAAGGAAATTGGAAGTGGTGTGGTCTGACAAGCTTAACATGTTTCTCTGGCTCTCCCCTAGAACCGAGTAGAAAGGCTATTCATGTCTTACTGTGGGTCTCAAAAGATTGTTGCAAGTCTTCCTTAAGTGGATTGTTATTTCAACATTTGCTCTATCTTTCCTATTAATTCATTCTTCACTAATCTGCCCAAATTTGAATCTAGATTACCTGATTTCATTGTTGTCGTTTCTATGTCACTTAATTTATTCATTAATTCTACAAATACACTTGTGTGCAGTTACTTAGAGTGTACAGAAAACATCAGTGGGTAATTAGGGTCCCACTAGAATATATGCATAACAGAATACGAAACATACTTCATACAAAAGTTAGGTCAGCTGAGTTTAGTATTTCTCTGATGTGTTGGCACAGAAATACCTACTCTGATTCTAAGACTTTTACCAAAATTTTGCATTTTATTGTCCATATTAATGAAACAACTGATTTTTCTAGTCTTTTTAATGCCCATATTTCTCTTTGAGTTAATGCCAGAATTTGCTGCTCAACAATTTTTGATGAAAGAATGTGAAAAGGTGAGAGACTTTAGAGTTTAAATGGTCAGAATCTTAGCTAATTGTTGATAAGAGCTGATTCTAGGGCAAAGTAGTCTATTGATTTCTTATCTTGGTTTTTACAGCTGGAATCCAAGCTTGGAAGGGCAATTCTTTATTCTCAAGTAAGTTAAGCTGTTACTGAAACAGGTGACACAGAACTCAAAAAACACGATCATGAGGAGTGTTCTTTCTCTATCTATCTATATACCTATGTTAACATGTTAATAATATGTTAATAGATATATATAAACTCTGCACAGGGTGGCTGTGAATGGATTCGCACAGCTGATAAAAGGCCATGACTTTTGGTGAATCACTTTCTAAAGAACTCGCATGCTGTTACCTTGGGAAGAAGGTAAGAGATTATCTATCTTATATTCTGAAGTGGGAAGACTGTACCAACTATCCTTGGTCAGGGGGCTTTGAGTTCCTGTGTTTATGAAGTTACATAAACTTACATAACTTTTACATTCTGGGATTTCAGAAGAAATACTTCAAAACAATAATGTGGGCTTATCTTATGCACTAAAAACACCCCATTCCCAAATATTCCTAGAGCTTACCAGTAAAGATGACTGATTTTAGGAGTTGCCTTTGCCTTTTTAATGAGGCTTTTAGAGTTCCACCTTTCAGTCAGGGTTAACATCAGACATGCATGAAGCATTGAACACCTCTCAGGACTCACGGCAGCCAAAATAATCTGAATATGGCAATGGTTTTATTTGTGATGAACTTCTCCTTCAAGGCCACATGATAAAACTTCACTTGGAAGAACTGGCTCTCAGTAGCCACTGTGGCATGAAATACTTTCCTCTTGCCTTCTCTGACATAATATGTAAATCGTTCCATTGCCTTCAGCACTATTACTTCTTTGGGACCCCTGTGGAAGTCCTCCTCTCTGGAAGCTTCTTTAGCTTCTTTATCTTGGTTTCTACTTAGAATTACACACCAAAAACAGGCACAATTAAGAAAAAGAATGCAGGTTCACTCCCTAATGAGAATCATCTATGGTTTAATTTTGAGCCTCAATAAAGAATATAATTGAGAAGATTTGGGGGAAAAAGAAAAAAAACTAGATGAAAATCACTGACATGGTATAGATAATCTAATGGAATAAATGGAGAAGATTTAAACAGTTATTTTTCTTCTTTTTCTCTGTTTTATGAATCTTGTAGGGAGGATATCTTTCTTTAAAAAAGTGTTAACTCAAATGAAAATGTATTTCTGGCAGGAAGAACTATGTAGAGTAGGGAGGCAATGGGCAGTAGCAATGCTGTTGTGGAGTGGTTTCTAGTAAAGATGGAGATGAAAAAGGTAAAAAAGTAATCTTAAATCATCCATCAACTCATTTACATGTGCAAAATAAGACACAAATAAGGGTGGAAGTAAATCACTCTTGACAACACTGAGAGTAAGGAATGACTCCTAACAGAAACAGTTGATTTCATCCCAGGAGATGAGACAGTTTAAATTTCCGAATTTAGTAAGCCCCTTTTCAGGAATGTGTTGTAATTAAAAACTAAGACAGTATTGAAAAAATTCCATGAATTTATGGAATTTGGAAACGACCTGAATAAAGGACATTTTGAAGACTAGCAGAATTAGCCACCCCAAAATATGTTTCCCTGTGATAAAATGACCAAAGCTGATTATTCTGAAAAACAGTACACATGGAGGAAGATTTAAAACCAGAGAGGAAGATGACCTTTTGTAAGGGGAATTTGTATTTATAAATTAAATCTCAATTTTAAGGGTGTTTGCCCCTTAAATGAGGGAAGAAGAAAGAGAAGGAGGACTCTAAATCTCATGAGAATATTCTAAATCTCATGAGAATATTATCACCAGAGGAAAAACTGACATCAACCTGCATAACCAATATTTTCCTTATTGTTCCTGGTAACTTCCCCATAACTGGCCTCCCCACACTTTTCTTTTTTCTGTCTTTCACTAAAGATGTTATTTAAGCTGGTGGCTTAGACCACCTCAGGGAGTTACTTTTTTCCTGGGTATGTTCTATGTGTAGATTAGGAACAACTGTTATTACTAGTAAACTTCTGCTTGTTTTTTCCCTGTTAATCTTTGTTTTAAAACAGGGATCTCAGCTAAGAACTCAGAAGGGCAGAAGGGAAACTGTTTTTCTTTCTTTAAACACTCCTGATAGAATAATGGCAGGACCCTGAGGAGAAGAGTGCCAAAGGAGAAGTCAGGTGTCAGCGGGCTTTCCTATGACCTCCTGTCTACCCAGTGGCTGCACCATTTCAGTGTGTATTGGAAGGGAGGCCACTGATCTGTAAGAGAAAGCATGAAGGAAACGGTGGGCCATGGGAGTGGTAAGGACCAGTTCAGGGAGACAGGTGAGCCGCCTCCAGAGACCAGCGGTGCTCCTTGTGGTTTGACCTGTACCACTGTACAGGCCATGACCTATGGATCATGGGGCTCAACTCTATTAAACTTCTCATCACTGTGGCCAGTTCTCCCTATATCCAGATGTTCAGTCCAAGGACAGGTAAATCAGTAACAGCAAATCTCTTACAAGTAATCACAGCAGCACCTTGAGAAAATGTGCACAGGACTTAAGAAAAAATAATGTTCTATAGGCAGTATCATGAAAGGAGACCTGATGAACACCTATTCATTGTGTGTAAAGGGAGTACTGAAACAGCCGAGCTTAAATAATAAAGATTGTTTTTAACTTATAAAACAATCATGCAATTATTCTTTAATGTTAAAATAATAATTTATATCTGTATTTCCTGTATCAAATAACAGTGGCAAACATAGCAGGTAAAAGAAAAAACATAAATTATAGAAGTTAACTTGAGACAAATTGATATTTTTGGGGGTACACAAAACAAAATTTCAAATCAGAAAGACTATTTAACAAAATACAGCACTTGATAGAGGGGAAATTTCAGACAGTTAAAATTAATTATTTTTGTCTATGTATCTGCATTTCCTAAAATTTAACAATAATGTTATTTCTGTAATAAAAAAGAGAAAGAATTGGTGATAGTGTTTTGTTTGTTTCTGTATTTCTCCACTTTATTGCACCCTAAGCTCACTCTTTCATAAGGTATTGAAGGAAACACAACAACATTAAACAAACAAGTTGCTAATTATACCTACTGCTGAAGAGGAATGATACAGGTGCACACTAGGTCATAGGTTATCCTCATGCAGAGGGCAGCATAATAATAGTAGGAATTTGAAAGTCAGTAGGATCTTTAAATACTCCCTCAGTAACAACATGTGTGATCTTATTACTAGAGGACTGTATATTGCAGAGGATTAGTGAGAAGTTCTACTGACCTCTGTCATTGTATTGTAGGGAGGGGGAAATGCTGAAAACAGGAATCTGGTACTTTGGTTGAGGACCTGCTGGATGAGGTTGGTGGCAGCTTCTGAGGAGTCTGGGGGCAGTCCCCAGTTGGGTACATGCTGATGTCAGAAGTTCTGGAAGCTGACTCTGCTTCAGAGTTTCTCAACAGCTTTAGTGGTGGTGTATTCTGTTTTCTGAACCTATATTTGTTTCCTGGTAAATGGTTTTCATCATCAGATGAACCAAAACATTTCTCTCCTACTTTCTGTCTGTCTGTCTCTTTCTCTTACACACATACACACATTACAGTATTCCCACTATGCCAATTTTCTACAGAATAATAGCATATGTTGTGATATTCCCAAGATTCTCCAGCTTGGACCCCCTCTCCCCCGTAACACCACAATTGCAAACTTCTCTCTGAAAACATTAAAACTTTGTTTAATGCAGGGACCCAAAGAAGATAGGACTGCATGGTATGTTTAGGTAGGCATATGAAACCTAGGAGGCAGATTAGCCTCCTTGGGATTCCCTTGCTCCAAGGAGGATTTGGAACAATGGAATGATCTTATGGGAGTAGGAATTACAGTGTCAGAAGTTTAGGCAGATGGGACCTTAGAAATGTCAATCATAAGACTTTATACATGGAAAAGTAGAGTTGACTTATGGTGTACATATATGTCATTGTCATAGCAGAGAGCCAATAGCCTGAGTTTTCTCTGATTAGACCATAGGCACTTGGACCTGGTTCAAAATTGTGAAAGGAGTCCATTGTGGCTGTATATTGTCACTCCATTTATTTAATTTATATGTAGAGTACATTATGTGAAATGCTGGATGAGGCTCATGCTGGACTCAAGATTGCCAAGAAAATATCAATAACTTCAGATATGCAGACAACATCATCCTAATGGCAGAAAATGAAGAGGAACTAAGGAGCCTCTTGATGAAGATGAAAGATGAGAGTTAAAAAGTTGGCTTAAACTCAACATTCAAAAAATGAAGATCATGGTATCTGGTCCCATCATTTCATGGTAAACAGATGGGAAAACAATGGAAATGATGACAGACTTTATTTTCTTGGGCTACAAAATCACTGTGGAGAGACTGCAGCCAGGATATTAAAAGACACTTGCTTCTTGGAAGAAAAGCTATGACAAACCTAGACAGCATATTAAAAAGCAGAGACATCACTTTGTCAACAAGCGTCTATATAGTCAAAGCTATGGTTTTTCCAGTAGTCATGTATGGATGTGAGAGTTAGACCATAAAGAAGGCTGAGTGCCAAAGAACTGATGCTTTCAAACTGTGGATTTGAAGAAGATTCTTGAGAGTCCCTTGGACAGCAAGGAGATCAAACAGTAAGGAGTCAATCCTAAAGGAAATCAGCCTGAATATTCATTGGAACGACTGATGCTGAAGTTAAAGCTCCAATTCTTTGACCACCTGATGCAAAGAGTTGACATTTGAAAAGACTCTGATGCTGGAAAAGATAATTGGATGGCATGATCGAGTCAATGGTCATGAGTTTGAGCAAACTCCAGGAGATAGTGAAGGACAGAACAGTATCATTTGCTGCAGTTGCTGGGGTTGCAAAGAGTTGGACACAGCTGAGTGACTCAACAACAGCAAAACCACTCTAATGGCAGAAAGTGAAGAGAAACTAAAGAGCCTCTTGATGAAGGTAAAAGAGGAAAGTGAAAAAGCTGGCTTTAGACTCAACACTCAAAAAACTAAGGTCATGGTATCCAGCCCCATCACTTCATAGCAAATAAAAGGGGAAAATATGAAAACAGTAACAATTTTTATTTTCTTGGGCTCCGAAATCACTGTGGATAGTGATTGCAGCCATGAAATTAAAAGACCCTTGCTGTTTGAGAAGAAGTCACCTGGCAAGTCCTGATAGTTCAATGGAAAAGAATTTGCCTGCCAATGCAGAAGACACAGGAGACACAGGTTTGATCTCAGGGCTGGGAAGATCCTCTGGAGGAGGAAATGGCAACCCACTCTAGTGATTTTTCCTGAAAAATTCCGTGGATAGAGGAGCCTGGTGGGTTACAGTCCATGGGGTCACAAAGAGTTAGACATGACTTAGTGACCACACATGCACTTGCTTCTTAGAAGGAAAGCTATGACAAACCTGGACAGCGTATTAAAAAGCAGAGACATCAATTCTCCAACAAAGTTTCAAACAGTAAAAGCTATGGTTTTTCTAGAAGTCATGCATGGATGGGAGAGTTGGACCATAAATGAGGTTGAGAACTGAAGAACTGATGCTTTTGAATTGTGGTACTGGAGAATAATCTTGAGATCACTTGGACTGCAAGGAGATCAAACCAGTCAGTCCTAAAGGAAATCAACTCTGAATATTCACTGGAAGGACTGTTACTAAAGCTGAAGCTCCAATATTTGGCCACCTGATGTGAACAGCTGACTCTTTGGAGAAAACCCTGATGGTGGGAAAGACTGAAGGCAAAAGGAGAAGGGGAGAACAGGAGATGAGGTCATTAGATAGCATCACCAACTCAATGGAGATGAATTTGAGCAAACTCTGCGAGATAGTGAAGGACAGAGGAGACTGGTGTGCTGCCATCCACGAGGTCACAAAGGATTTGACATGACTTAGCAACTGAACAACAACAACAACTTCCCAGAAAGTAAATAAGGAGAGCCACAGGAAGGGGAAAGGACTGGTTTGGCTCCTGCATGGCATTGCAGAGAGGTCCTAAATGGAGCAAGAAAGGAGAGAGGAGGAGCCCTAGGGTAAGAACACAGTGGGTCAAATGCTGTGACTTTGAGATAGAATACAGGAATTCTTACATTAAAGGGTCTAAGAAGTGGATTGGCTAATGTTTATGTACAAATCTGTGTGCATTATGACAGTATTTCAACTTGAGTGATTTGCATTGAAATTTCTGCTTCGATTAGTGTAATCAACAATCCAGTGGAGGATCTTTGTGTGTATGTGTGCATGAGTGTGTTCCTAAGTGTATAAGTCTGAGATGCCATTCATGCCATGTAGATACTAACGCATTTTTATCATGTGTGGGAAGATTAAGGCAGGTATCTTTTGCTCTAAGATGTAGTTATTCTAGACTCAGGAACACCTCCACCCCCCGATCTTTACATTTGTGCTTGGTTAGAACTCTGTTTTATGCCTCCTCCTCAATAAACATTTTTTTTTAATTCTTATTATATATCATTTCTGGATTTCCTTGGATTCCCTTTTCAACTTTTCTCATTTTAACTGTATTATCTTCTACTTTGGTCCACACATTTTTATTCTTGAAACATGGTATTCTCTTGCATTCTCAGTCTTAGTAAATAATAACATAATTTATCCAATGGTAGCAATCTAGAATAATATTTGAACCTCTCACCTCTCTCACCACCTACACTCACAAACATGTGAGGTTCTACTTTGAAATAAGTTTTTTTTTTTTTAAATATTTCAAGTCTCCTTATTTTTCCCATTCTTACCTGGACTTTTGAAATTGCTTCCCTAGAGATGTGCTCATAGAGTAACTCTTTAAATTAAAAGCATTTTCCAATTTCAGTGGTGTAAATACTACTACTACTACTACTCAGGTTGCTTTCATCATACTCATTGTTTAGCCAGCAGCACAAAATTCCTGAATTTTTCACAGTCAGTTCTTCATAGTTGTGGAATGAGTGGGCTCCAGCACAGACTAATCCTTACAATTTATCTTCCTATCTCCAAATATGATCTCTCTCTCTAATGAGTCCCTCAAGATCATTGCTAAAATATTTTACTGCTAAAATATTTTTCTACTAAAATGTAACAGTAATTAGACATTCTTCTACATGCTACACTGTGCTAAGTCACTTCAGGCATGTCCAACTCTTTGTGATCTTGTAGACTGCAGCCCCCCAGGCTCCTCTGTCCATGGGATTCTCTAGGCAAGAATACTGGAGTGGGTTGCCATTTCCTTCTCCAATTCTTCTACATAAAACTTCTCAATTATTTACCTTTTTTTTTTAATAAAAGATTCAATTTCTCTCTTTTTTACATAAGGTAAGGAGATCCAACCAGTCCATTCTAAAGGAGATCAGGCCTGGGTGTTGTTCATTGGAAGGACTGATGTTGAAGTTGAAGCTCCAATACTTTGGCCACCTGATGCGAAGAGCTGACTCATTTGAAAAGACCCTGATGCTGGGAAAGATTGAGAGCAGGAGGAGAAGGGGACCACAGAGGATGAAATGGTTGGATGGCATCACTGACTTAATGGACATGGGTTTGGGTGGACTCTGGGAGTTGGTGATGGACAGGGAGGGTTGGCATGCTGTGGTTCATAGGATCGCAAAGAGTCAGACACGACTGAGTGGCTGAATTGAACTGAACTGAACTTACTGTCCAGGGGTTTTCAGGTGGCTTAGTGGTAAAGAATTTGCCTGCCAATGCAGGAGATACGAGTTCAATCAGGAAGATCCTCTGAGCAGCAAATGAGAACCCACTCCAATATTATTTTTGGGAAAATCTCATAGACAGAGGAACCAGGTGGGTTACAATCCATGGGGTCACAAAAAATCAGACACGACTGAGCACACACACACACTGCCATATCCCTTTTTATGTCTCTAGCTTAATTTTCCCATGCCCTTTCACATATACCAAAGTTTCCATTGTACAGAATTACCTGTCATTTCATTCCATTTTTAAGTAAGTTATGTGACATTTCTTTCATCTATCCAATTTATCTACCTTATTAAGAACAATACTATATACTGATTATGATTTCTGAGGATCTACTAGGCCTGTAATAAGAAATGCATATGTATTATTTTACTTAACTTTTGATTTCTCCATTTTAGACAAGGCCAGTTAACTCCCCAAAGTTATGTGACTAGTAAATGGTGGTCTTTCTTATCGCAAAGCCCTTGCTCTTGATCACTTGAGAAATGATCTCTACACTGCTCAGTTTTACAAATCTTGTATTCTTTAGCACAACTTTCACATCCCTTTGAAGCCTATATGAATGTCATTTTCTTAATCTCTCTTAAAATATTTTTTATTGGAGTATAGTTTATTTACTCTAACTGTTGGTGCAGACAGTAAAAAGATTATGCCTTCAATGCAGGAGACCCATGTTCAACCCCTGGGTCAGAAAGATCCCCTGGGAAAGGGAATGGCTACCCATTCCAGTATTCTTGCCTGGAGAATTCCATGGACAAAGGAGCCTGGTGGGCTACAGTCCAGAGGGTCACAGAGAGTCAGACATGACTGAGCTGCTAACACTAAATGTTGTCTTACTTTCAGGTATGCACTAAAGTGAATTAGTTATACATATACCAGGTTGGCCAAAAAATAGTTTGGAGTTTTTCTGTAACATCTTATGGAAAAACCCAAGAAACTTTTTGAACAACCCAGTACATATATCCACTTTTTGTAAAATTCTTTTCCAATATAGGTCATTACAGAATATTGAGGAGAGTTCACTGGGCTGTACAGTAGGTCTTGTTATTATTTCATATATATCAGTGTGTCTACGTTGATCCTGGTTTGACATAGAAAATTCATCCCTCCCTGCCTTCTCCTCTGAGAGCCATAGTTTATTTTCTACATCTCTTAATGAAATTCTCTATTTATATTAATACATTTGTGTCATATTTTAGATTCCACATACAAATGACAAATTATATTGTCTTTCTCTTTCTGACTTACTTCATTTAGGATGATAATCTCTAGGTTCATCCATGCTACTGCAGATGATTTTATTTCATTTTTTATAACTGAATAGTATTCCATTGTATGTATGTGCCACATCTTCTTTACTGATTCATATGTTGATATGCATTCAGGTTGCATACATTGGCTATTATAAATATGATGCAATGAACATTAGGGTGCATGTATATTTTCAAATTAGAGTTTTCTCTGGATATATGCCTAGAAGTGGGATTGTAGGATCCTATGGCAGTTCTATTCTAAATTTTTTGAGGGACTTCCATACTGTTTTCCACAGCAGCTGCACCAATGTACATTCTTACCAACAGTGTAAGGCTATTCCCTTTTCTCCATAATCTCTCCAGCATCTATTTGTAGATCTTTTAATGGTGGCTCTTCTGACTGGTGCGAGGTGATGCTCTGCACTTCTCTAATAATTAGTGATGGCTAACATCTTTTCATGTGCCTATTGACCATCTGTATGTCTTCTTTGGGAAAGTGTTATTTAGGTCTTCTGCCCATGTTTCAATTAGGTTGTTGGTTTCTTAGTTATTGGACTGTATGTGCTGTTTGTATATTCTGAAAATTAAGCCCTCATAAGTCACATCATTTGCAAATATTTTCCCCAGTCCATAGCTTGTATTTTTGTTTTTCTTTTGGTTTCCTTGATGCATCTAATTTATTTTTGTTTTCATTTATATTGTCTTGAGTGGCTGACTAAGAAAACACTGATAAAATTTATGTTAGAGAATGTTTTGCTTACATTCTCTTCTAGGAGTTTTATGTTGTGATGTCATATATAAGTCTTTAAGTAGTTTGAGTTTATTTATGTGCATGGTATGAAGGTGTATTCTAACTTCATTGATTTACACACAGCTGTTCAGCTTTCCCAACACCACCTGTTGAAGAGACTATCTTTTCTCCATTGTATATTTTTTCCTCCTATGTTGAAGACTAATTGACTGCAGGTACAACAATTTTAAGATCCTCTGTTTAACTCTAAATAACAGCAAATATTATGACAGCTTTTATATAGTGGTGCATGTCTGTCTATGTGTATGTGTGTATTATACAGCATAAATAGCATCGTTTCTCTAGGAATGATGTCAGCATCAGGATGCAATAATATCCTCTCTTTTTCTCTTCCCTTCAATCTACTACCAGGAAACGATCCAGAGCTCAACAGAGTACCTATGAAGCTCAATAAAGTGCAGTAAAGCAAGGTGTGCCTGTATTAGCCTCTGTTAGTGCTCCAGGAGTCCGTCATACATGGATGCATGCATGTGAGTGTGACAAAGACCGTGGGGTTTGTCCTGCAGGATCAACCACTTCTGTTGCAGACCAACATGGCAGGTAACTTTGTGTTCTGAAAGGCTCAGGGGCATCCTTGGTCATTTAAGTCTGTCTTATAAGAGGGAAAACATGAATTAGTAAAAATCTCTGGACACTAAAATGCAGAATGCTGTAATCTTGTAAAAGATTGAGGAAAAAAATGTGAAGAATTACAATGAAAAATGGTACAAGTTTGGATCATTTAAAAAACTTACTAGTGCTGGCTATGTCTTGTTGAGCCATGATATAGTTTCCTCCCTCATTTGCTTTCTTCTCAGGGAGAGAGGTTTTGAAGGTATAAGGTGATTTTGAAATTCCATCCGTCAATGTTTGTAGCTTTTGTGTGGTTAGAAAACTGCACAATTTCCTCCTGTGAATATTTTAGTCAAAATGAAGAATGATAGCAGGCATACCTTCTTTTAGTCTTTTGTAACAAATTCATAGTGAAAGAAGTTCCAAAATTAAATCTTCTTTATACAATCAACTTAAATGTGGTTAGGTAGAAGCAAAGTTCCTTTAATTAGGCTCAGATAAAAAGGTGAGTCATCTCTCCACTTCTTCCTCCTTCCCTGTTCTCAGAGGGGCAGTGGCAGGAGATCTTGTAAGACCATGAGAAGAAAAGCTGCAAATGACAAAATTTCATCCTTTCTATGGTTGAGTAGTATTCTCTTTTATATTAAATACATATACTGCATCTTCTTTATCCATTCACCTGTTGATGGACACTTAGGTTGCTTCCATAGCTTGGCAATTTAAAAATACTGCTATGAACATTGGGATATATATACTTTTTAAAGTTATTGGTTTTTTTTTTTTTTTTTCAGATATATACCCAGGATTGGAATTGCTGGGCCATGTGGTAGTTCTATTTTTGTTTTCATTTGCTTGTTTTTCAGTAACCTCCATCCTGTTCCCACAGTGGTTATACCAGTTTACATTCCCAACAATAATATAAGAAAATTCCCCTTTCTCTCATCCTTTCCAATATTTATTATTTGTATTCTTTTTGATGATAGTCATTCTGACAGGTGTCAGGTGATATTTCATTATGGTTTTGAGTTACATTTCCCTGATGAATAGTGATATTGAGCACCTTCTCATGTGCCTGTTGACTGGATAGCTGCATTTCCTCTTTGGAAAAATGTCTCTTGAGTTCTTCTGCCCATTTTTAAATTGAGTTGTTTGTTTATTTGATGTTGAGTTGTATGAGCTATTTATATACTTGGGATACTAATCCTTTACTGTTCAAATCACTTGAAAATATTTTCTCCCATTCAGTAGGCTATCTTTTCATTTCATTGATGGCTTCCTTTGCTGTGCAAAAGACTTTAAGTTTAATTAGGTTCCATTTGTTTATTTTTGTTTCTATTTCCTTTACTTTAGGAGACAGATCCCGCAAAAACGTTCCTGTGATTTATGTCAAAAAGTGTTCTGCCTATATTTTTGTCTAGGCATTGTATAATGTCTGATCTTATGCTTAGATCTTTAATACATCTTGAATTTATTTTTGTACATGATGTTAAAGATGCTCTAATTTTGTTCCTTTACATGTAGCTTTCCAGTTTTCTCAGAACCGCTTATTACAGGAACTCTCTTTTCTCAATTGTATATTCTTGCCTCATTTTTTATAGATTAATTGACCATATTTGTGTGGGTCTATTTCTGAACTCTGTTCTATTTCATTGATTGATGTGTCTGTTTTTGTGCCAGTTTCATGTTTTGATTACTGTAGCTCTGTAGTATAATATGAACAGACCAATTACCAGTAAGGAACTGAATCAGTTTTAAAAAAATTCCCAACAAACAAAAGCCTAGAACTAGATGGCTTCACAGGTGAATTCTACCAAACATTTAGAGAAGAGTTAACACTTATCTTTCTGAAGCTATTCCAAAAAATTGCAGATGAAACAACACTTCTGAATTCATTCTGTGAGGCCAGCATCACCTTGATATCAAAACCAGACAAAGATATCATAAAAAAGAAAATTACAGGTCAATATCAGTGATGAATATAGATGTAAAAATTCTCAACAAAATAATATCAAACTGAAACTAACTATATTTAAAGAATAATAAACCATGATGAAGTGAGATTTATCCCCAGGATGTAAGAATTTTTCAATATTTGCAAATAAATCATGTGATATACTGCATTAACACGTGGAAGAATGAAAACCATATGATCATCTCAATAGATGCAGAAAAAACTTTTGATAAATTCAGTATCTATTTATGACTAAGAAAAAAGACATCTCCAGAAGGTGGGCACAGAAGGAACATAACATAATAAAGATCAAATATGACAAATTCACACCTAACATCATGCTCAGTGGTGAAAAGCTGAAGGCATTTCCTCTAGGATTAGAAATTAGATAAGGATTCCACTTTCACCACTTTTATTCAACATAGTTTTGAAGTCCACACCAACACAATCAGGGAAGAAAGAGATAAATAGAATAGTATCCAGCCATAAAAAGGAAAAATATTTGCGTTAGTTCTAGTGAGGTGCCTGTTAAATAGAGTAAAGTCAGAAAGAGAAAAAAAAAA
>SJXQ01012815.1:249908-266515 GCA_006408695.1 Aepyceros melampus | reverse complement strand
GTCATCTGAGTTAAATTCACCCATTCCAGTCCATTTTAGTTCGCTGATTCCTAGAATGTCGACGTTCACCCTTGCCATCTCTTGTTTGACCACTTCCAATTTGCCTTGATTCATGGACCTGACATTCCAGGTTCCTATGCAATACTGCTCTTTACAGCATCGGATCTTGCTTCTATCACCAGTCACATCCATAACTGGGGATTGTTTTTGCTTTGGCTCTATCCCTTCATTCTGTCTGGAGTTATTTCTCCACTGTCTCCAGTAGCATATTGGGCACCTAATGACCTGGGGAGTTTCTCTTTTGGTATCCTATCATTTTGCCTTTTCATACTGTTCATGGGGTTCTCAAGGCAACTGAAGTGGCTTGCCATTCCCTTCTCCAGTGGACCACATTCTGTCAGACCTCTCCACCATGACCCACCCATCTTGGGTTGCCCTGCAGGCATGGCTTGGTTTCATTGAGTTAGACAAGGGTGTGGTCCTAGTGTGATTAGATCGACTAGTTTTCTGTGAGTATGGTTTTAGTGTGTCTGCCCTCTGATTCCCTCTTGCAACACCTACCATCTTACTTGGGTTTCTCTTCACCTTAGGGCGTGAGAAAAACTTGGAGACTGTGCTTCAGAACAGTAGGAGCCTGCATATACCATAGATAAGCAAACAGAAGCCCAGGGAAGTGACTGGACACCCTGCAGGTGGTACAGGGCCCACATCTCTGACTCCTCAACCAGTGCTCTTTCCACGAGGGTCCTGGATTGAACAGTCTCACTAGAAACAAGTTCATGAAGCGGGAATTTCCTCTTTTTTTTTTTTTTTAAACATTTATTGCTTGTAAACTTTAAATTGTATTTTATTTTCGGTTGCGCTGGGTCTTCGTTGCTGTGCCCGGGCCTTCTCTCGGTGCAGCGAGCAGGGGCTACTCTTCATTGCAAGTGCGAGGGCTTCTCATTGCAGTGGCTTCTCTTATGTGGAGCAGGCTCCGGGTGCACAGGCTTCGGTAGTTGAGGCACGTGGTCCCAGTAGTTGTGTCTCTTGTGCCCTCGAGCACACAGGCTGTGAAGCAGGAATATCTTGAACCCAGTTTCCACTCACCGTTCTGCCCAGAGGCGGCTGACAGTGAAGGGCCCTTCCCCTCTTTGGAGCGAGCCGTCTTCCGCTTCTGTATCTCCCACACTCCGCAGGGTCCTGACTCCGTTCATCTCAAAAACGCTTCTGTGTGGTTCCTGTTTTGTCGCGCCGCTGTCTTGGTGCATTATGTAAAGGTCGCGGGGATTGATAAAATGACAAGACATCATCTCTGAAAGATTTCATTCCAGCGTAGGGACAGGAAGGTAACCTGATGATCGAGGAGTTTTTTTTTTTTTTTTTTTCCAAAGACTCTGTTGTGCTTTCAGAACTAATAGATGTGGCTAGAAGCAGCTTACTCAGGGACAAGTGTTTTTTGTGTGTAACCAGTAATCTTCGTGGTAATCACTGTAAGGAGAGCAACATGTTTCCCCATATCTTCTTTATTAAATAGTAATCTAAGGCGCACTGAATAGGTCACCTGAATCAGGCTGCAGCCCCCTCGTTAGAGTCCTGGGTCCTGGAGCTCCTCTTCTGCAACACACAGCATCTCTTTCTCCCAAACCCTCTGTCGCAAATAATGGTACCACCGTTCTCCCAGCCAGTCCCACCGTAAGGCGGGGAGTCATTTTACATCTCTGCTTTTCCTTCATTTCTTCCATCAAGCCATCAGCCCTGGCTCCTAAATATTTCTTAAATGCCATCCTTTCTTTTATTCCAAACAGCATCTACCTGTTACCAGTGTTCGTCAACTCCCATCCCGAGCTATTGCACGTGTCTTCCACTAGCCTCCCTGGTTCTGGGTGGGCCCATCTTTTCTTTTCAGGTAATATCTCTGCTCTCCTCTTGTGTTTTCTGCAGACGTTAAAATGACCTTCCCCTGCTTCTCTCTGGCTTTCTACCCCTTGTGAACAGATGACAAATAAGACACCTTATTACTGAATCTTTCCTTGAATTTTAGGTACTATTGAGAGTTCTTGGAAATTTGTGAGAAGTGTCAGTACTCACCATGACCTCACCTCTCAAACACACCCACCATTTTTCTTTCTGTAATCAAGATCCATAACAAACCTAGGGGGCATCAGGAAGTGATTTTTGCCTCCCATAGAGAAAGGCCTCCAAATTCCTAAGGAAAAAAAAATATATCAGCAATATGGATGGACCTAGAGATTATCATAATAAGTGAGGTAACTCAGAGAAAGACAAATAGACAAATACCATATGATATCACTTATATTGGAATCTAAAACATGGTACAAACTTGTCTATGAAACAGAAACAGACTCACAGACGTAAAGAAGAGACTTGTGATTGTCAAGGGGGAGCGGGACACAGGAGGGTTAGGAGGGAGTTTGGAGTTACCAGATGCAAGTTATATATAGAATGGCTAAAGCAACAAGGTCCTGCTGTATAGCACAGGGAACTGTATTAAAGCATAATGGACAAGAACATGAAAAAGAATGTATGTATATGGATAACTGAGTCAGTTTGCCATACAGCAGAAATTAACCCAGCTATAATACATCAACTAGATGTCAAAAAAAAAAAAAAGAAAAAAATAAATAAAACACAGCATATACAGCAAAAAGAGCAAAGGAAGCAGCACAAACCAAAAGGCACAAAACTAGATAATAAAGTAAGGAAGAACTATCATACAAAAATGAAAAGAAAAGCAGTACCAACCCCTAGAGTGTAATACTGGGTAATACAATGAGAAAAAGCCACAATTTTAAAAATGAAAAGAAAAGCTATCTGGTTTAAGGGGAAAGACTCTGAAATTGATGTGAGTGACAAAATCTACTTAATTGTACATCACTCAATGACTTCTTGGAGATCACAGGAAGATTCTTGCAGCAGAATATTGCCTTCCGTTATAGTATGTTTCAGGGATACATAAAAGCATGAGGGTGGGATTGGAAGTTACCTAGGCTGAAGTACGGTTAGTCCAGTGTTTGCAGATTTGGGGGAAACATCAGTCCAGTATCTGTGTATCATCTGGGACAGAAATCTAAAATCAAAAGACACACTTTACAATACATAATGAATTAACAGACAAGAAATTCTGTATCTCAAGTCAAAAAGCTTCCAGTATGCAAACAAAAGCAGCAGCAACAATGAAAATCTGTTAGAAATTAGAAATACCAGTAGAAATGGTTAGAAACCCAATGTTGGCGTGAGCTGTTAAGATATGCACACAGTATATTAATAACATCTTATTAGAGGAAAGGGGATAAAATATAAATAAGGACCAGAAGCATGTCATAGATTTGCTACACATCACACCCATTTTCTTGAAAAAATGATTCTGATAATCATCTGAAAAAATAATTTAAAATAGCTAAGAATTTTATAGAAAAATACTAAGAAGCTGCAAGTGTTATCAAATATTAAAATAAATCCTAGAGCTATAGTCACCTAAAGAGTGTGGAATGAGTGGAAGATTCAAAGAAAGCTCAATGAAATAAAAGATATGGCACCCAAAGTACCATATATTCTTGATAATTATTAAATTTATTTACTATTAAAAGTAATAAATATTTCCATTTAGTGTAACAATTAACACATTTATTTCATATTTAATAAAATGTATAATATGCAAGTAGGCATGTTAATAATATAAAACACTAGTAATAAAATTTTAATATTTAATAAATTTAACATAATTTAATAAAATGTAATAAAGGAAGCCGTAGAGAATACAGCAAATGGTAATAGAGAAAAATGACTATGTCAGTCAAAGAAAATATCAAATTAAGTTCCTACTCCAGAGTAAGTGCCTGACACATATTTAGGGCACAGTAAATATTTGTTAAAAAAAGAAATGGATAAATGAATGAATGATACATTAAATTCAAGATGGATTAAATACGTGGCAAACCATAAAACACTACAAGGAATTACAGACATATATTGTACTGATCTCTAATTGGAAAAGGCCCTTCTAAATGTACAATTGATGGATGGGGTAACAAAGGGAATATTCACTGTTCACCTGACTCCCTAATGATTTTCAATCTCTCTTTATGAAAAAAGCCAGCAAGCTAGGAAAATAATTAGCACACGAATATGGCATACAAAGGATTAGCCTCCCTCATATATAAAAGTCTCTTAGAAATAAAAAAGGCAAAGACAAATACTTCAATGGAACATAAACAGAAACTGGATGAGGAGACAAGTCTAAGCAGAGAAAGACAAAGTGCCCACACATATCTGAAGAAATGTTCAACCTCTTATTTTCTGAAGAACTGTTCATCCTTGTTCATTTTCTAAGACATGAAAAAAAACATACAAGAATGATTTAATTCTTAAATATCCGTCATCAGCTCTTTCCCCCAGAAAAATGTACATTCACACAAAATTTGGCATACACACTTTAGGCTCTCCCCAGCCTTGGGATCATGTCAAAATCTATCGGACCCTAGATTCAGAAGCTCTACAACTTCATGCTAAAGAATGAATAGTGAATCCACATATATGCATTAACATACAAATATCATATATTAAGGTACATACGTGAAATCTAGAAAAACGTACAGATGAACCCACTTGCAGTGCAGAAATAGAGATGTAGACGCAGAGAACAAATGTGTGGACACCCAGAGAGATGCAGGGGTGGGATGAATTGGCAGACTGGGATTGTCACATACACACTATTGATACCATGTATAAAATAGGTAACTGGGCTTCCCAGGTGGCGTTAGTGGTAAAGAACCGGCCTGCAAAGGCAGAAGACCTAAGAGACTCAGTTCGATTCCTGGGGTGGGAAGATTCCTTGGCGGAGGGCATGGCCAATAAGCTGCTCCAGTATTCTTGCCTGGAGAATCCTATGAACAGTAGAGCCCGGCAGACTGCAGTTCATAGGGTTGCAAAGAACCAGACATGACTGAAGTGACTTATCATGCATAAAATAGATAACTAATGAGCACCTACTGTATATCTTGGATGCTCTGTGGTGACTTAAATGGGAAGACCATCCAAAAAAGAGGGGCTATATGTATACACACAGCTGGTTCACTTCTCTGTACAGCAGGAACCAACACAGCATTGTAAAGCATTGTAAAACTACACTCCAGATTTTAAAAGAGAATGAATCGTGAGATGGGTAGATAACAAACTGCTGGTGGAAACATGCTCCATACACTTTGTAAAAGCATTTGATAATATGTGTTAAAGACCTCATACATATTTATAATTTATTCCTTGTACAAATATGATTAAGAAAGTCTCTTAAGGAAATAAAGAGCACAATGGCATGTAGGCAATGATGTTCATCATAGCATTATTTATTTCCACATAACATTAATACATTAATTTAGCTACTTAAATTCCCCAAAGAAGGAACGGTTTCAATAAACTACATCACTTGCTTGAGATGGATTATTATTCCACTATGAGGTTTTTCAAGAATATGCAGGGACATGGGAAAACATTTACAAAGGATATAATATGAAAAAAGGGGAATGCTTGTATTTAGTGCAAGAATAACTGCATTAAACACACATATTTAATACATGGGGAAAGCTACAAGGAAAGATGCCAAATGCTAAGAATTACTATTTCTGGGAGAAGAAACTATGAGTGTTTTTTCCTTACTCTTTTTCACATTGAAATATCCTAACTTTCAAAACCAATCATAACACCAATAATAACTATAATAATTGCTTTTTAATACAAAAAAAAAAAAAAGGAATGACAGTGGAAACTTGGCTTGATTAAAGAAGTACAGAACCAGAAACCTGAATTACAGAAGCGTGGCCTTAGCAGGCTCCAGAGGAAATGACTAGTCCTCCATGTATTTCTTCAGATGCATTTCACAGACAATGCTCAGGTCTCAGGGCTCTGAGATGCTGCTCTATGTGGGTCACGTGAGTGATGTTCTTACATCCAGAGTGAGCATGGCAGCCTGTTTCCTCTGGGACAAGCTCATATAAGCCTCATCTGTTTGCTTGCCCTTTTGTGATTTACCTAACAGTGAGGAAAAGACATTTCTGTCTAGGTTTTCTTGAATTCAAATCTGCGAGAGTTCTCACAAAGCAACCAGTAAGTTGGCATATTTTGAGTTTATACAAAGCACATGTCTACTCACTCAGGAAGCAAGGAAGGCACATATCTGATCTCCAGGAATTGAAATATCATGAGAGGTCAAGCCATGCTGGAATCCCTGGTGAGACAAAACATGGAGACAGAGAAAAACGTAATTCTAAAAGACACCTGTGCCGCAGCGTTCATTGCAGCACTATTTGCTTTAGCCAGGACACAGAATCAACCTAAATGCTCATGGACAGAGGAATGGATAAAGAAGATGTGGTATGCACACACGGTGGATATTACTCAGCCGTGAAGAGGAATGAAAATGAGCCATTGTGGATGGACCTCACGTCATTCAGAGAGAAGTAAGTCAGAAAGAGAAAAAGAAATATCATATATTAATGTGTGGAATCTAGAAAAATGGTACAGATGATCTTATTTGCAAAACAGAAATAGAGACACAGGCGTAGAGAACAAATGCATGGCTGCCAAGGGGAGTGCAGGGGTAGGAGGAATTGGGAGACTGGGATTTGCATATATGCACTATTGATACTGTGCATGAAACAGATGACTAATGAGAACCTACTATGCAGCACAAGAAGCGCCACTCAATGCACTGTGCTGGACTGAATGGGAAGGGAAGTCCAAAGGGAGGGCGTGTGTGTTCATGTATGGCCGATTCACTTTGTTAAACAGTAGAAACTACCGCAACACTGTACGCAACTATACGCCAACAAAAATTGGAGAGAAAACAAGCATAGTGATAAAACACAGGCTTTGGAGTGAAAATGCTGTGATTTGAATCCAAGTTTGATCACTGCCAGCTGTTTAACCCTGACAATTTGCTGGAATTCTCTGAACCCCAGACCCCTGCAGATCAACAGAGGGAATGCCAGAACCAACTCCAATAGGGCCGTGCTGGGCCAAGCTGTGCCGTGCTAAGTCGACTCAGTCGTGTCTTTGCAATCCCGTGGACTGTAGCCCGCCAGGCTCCTCTGTCCATGGAGATTCTCCAGGTAAGGATACTGGAGGGGGTTGCCATGCCCTCTTCCAAAGGATCTTCCTGACCCAGAGACGGGACCTGAGACATTCCTGCAGGGAATGTCTCCTGCGTTGGCAGGCGGGTTCTTTACCACTAACACCAAACGGGACTGTGCTCAGTCACTCAGCCGTGTCCAACCCTTTGTGATCCCGTGGACTGTAGCCCACCAGGCTCCTCTGTCCATGGGATTCTTCAGGCAAGAACACTGCAGTGGGTTACTGTTTCCTCCTCTAAATCAGGGCTGTGGGTCCAGCTAAATGAGATAAGGTGCCTGAGGAGACGTGCACAGGTGTTCCTTCTGTCTTTTTAGCCTGTCTGATCTCCCTGATTCCACATCAGTGTGTTTGATTAGGCATCTGAAACCCATCCCCTTTTGGTGCCCAGTTCTTGTTGCTGGTTTAGGTCTTGTCTAGAGGAGGTAAGGTTTATGGAGCACCTGCTAGACTCCAAGACCGAGATTCAGGCAGAGTACGTGACACTACACGCCCTACTTACTCAGGGAATTTACCGTTGCTGATACAGCAACGCAAAAATCTCAGTGGCTTAACAAATACGTAATTTACCTTTTACTCACATTATAGTTCCATTAAGAGTTGAGTGGAAAGTCTTCTATGCGCTTATTTGGAGATCCAGGACCTTCCATTTTGTGGTTCCGCTATCTTGTGGAGCCTCCCCATGGGACCTCTCCTTTCAGCCACTCAACAACGAGGGCAAAGGAGAGGGCCAGGGGTGGTGTGTACAGCTGTGCACAAGCTCCGGGCCAGAATCCTGTCATCTGGAGCCTCCTTGCCTTCAGGGAAGCCTGGGAACTGTGTGCGGACCTCCTGTGAGCCCACAGAGCCAGTCTCTGCCACACCCTCTACCCACTGAAAAGCCTTCTCTGTTCCCGATAGCATGGACCAGCTTCCATTTCAAAGTAGCTCCATTTCAAAGTAGTGAGATGTTTTTCCTTGGCCTCTTTGCTTTGCTGAATGATAATTTCTTTCTGTATGCTCCATCAGAAAAGCTTTTCTTTAGGTGTGAAAGGTATAAAGTTTTGTTGTAAAGCGTAGTCCAAAAAGAATAGAGAAAATGTTGCCAGGGCAACGTCCCTTCATGAAATAGTAAGTATCAGTCCTAACAGGAAGTTAGAAGTAGGGAGGACAAGACCCAGGGTGAGTGCCTTGGGAATGAGTTGGGGAAGGGAGAGACAAAATGACATGGAAACATCAGTAGAACCCCATTAAGGCTCAAGTTTTGCATATACTGGGAATTTCCTAACTCATTTCCCATTCCAACCTCCTTCCTGGGTCCTGCTCATTTGCCAAGGTTGAAAATCTAAATTTTCTAAACTCACTGATATTTAGGATTTCAGATGTGGCTTGTTGTTGCTGTTCAGTTGCTAAGTTGTATCCGACTCCTTAGATGTGGCTTCATCTTCTCTGCTGGCTCAGATGGTAAAGAATCTGCCTGTAATACAGGAGACCCAAGTTCAAACCCTGGGTTGGGAAGATCCCCTGGAGAAGGGCATGAAAACCTACTCCACTATTCTTGATGGAAAATTCCATGGACAGAGGAGCCTGGCAGACTATAGTTCATGGGGTCACAAAGAGCTGGACAGGACCGAGCAACTTTCACTTTCACACTTAGGTTCTGCCAAAGCAAGCGCTTCCTTAAATGACATCAGAAGAGAGAGGGCGAGAGGAGCCAATGTGATTTCAGGGTCGGATGCTGAGACTTTGAGTTGCATGGTGAGTTAGCATCGGAGGCCACCAGGCCTTCTAAGGCAGCTGTGAAGGAGCCTCTTATCTCTAGTTTCCAGCAAAAAGAGTGCCCATGCATAATACTATTTTGCTAGAATGTTCTATAATGTAGCTATTTTCTGACTTCTGTGTTCCTGGCCATTCGCATCCAAGCTCAGGCCTCTGAATGGCTCAGGGGACTCTATAAACTACTTAATATCATTTCACAAACAGCTTTATACCCAAACAAAGCAGAGTAGACTGTGCCGTCTGCCACTAAAGAGCCTGTAAACCACATCAGAGTCGATGCTTCTTGTCCTATAAGCGTCAGCCTGGGCAGAGGGAGTCGTACAGGTGGAGGAACTTCCTCCACCATGTGAGTTACAACAGCGGCTCAGACCTTTCCTTGGACCCAGAAGTGCTGAGAGGACTGACGTTCTGCAAGAAGCCTGGGGTTGGGTCCAGGAGATTGACGAGGATACAAGGGCTTGAAACAGAGACAGCAGTAAGGTCCGAGCGCAACTGCTTCCAGGAGGCAGAGACCGCTCACAGCAGAGGCTGGGACCTCAGCACACGGAAGAGGACTTCCTTTCCTGGACCCATAGAAAGAAGCAGGAGAAAGATGAGCTCATGCCGGCCCATCCTTACAAAGGAACTGGACATCACACAAGATAACAATACCTGAATCTGGCTGAGAGTAATACCCACAGGTCAGGGAGATCCCCTGGAGGAGGCATGGCAACCCATTCCAGAATTCTTGCCTGAAGAATCCCATGGACAGAGGAGCCTGGTGGGCTACTGTCCACTGGCTCACAAAGGGTCTGACACGACTGAAGCAACTTAGCACGCACACACGTGAAGAAAGAATTAGAACTCTTTATCTACTTTAGGCAGGTTGAGAGCCCATGAACAAATTATAATTCCTTTATTAAAATAAAGATTTTCCTTTCTTGCACATCTAAATCACAGCTTGTACATTTCAACCCTATGTGCTCAAATTTCTCGCTGAATTCTCAAAACAAGCTTGAGAGGTTCTGTATTGTTAGACATCTGCTGCTGCTGCTGCTGCTGCTGCTGCGTCACTGCAGTTTTGTCCGCCTCTGTATCCCATAGACAGCAGCCCACCAGGCTCCCCCGTCCCTGGGATTCTCCAGGCAGGCAAGAACACCGGAGTGGGTTGCCATTTCCTTCTCCAATGCATGAGAATGAAAAGTTAAAGTGAAGTCGCTCAGTCATGCCCGACTCTTAGCGACCCCATGAACTGCAGCTCACCAGGCTCCTCCATCCATGGGATTTTCCAGGCAAGAATACTGGATTGGGTTGCCATTGCCTTCTCTGGTTAGACACCTGAGGATATTGGATATCGAAGGTTTAGGAGAAAATCACATAGGTGCTGTCAAGTAGAACCAGTATCAGATCCACGAGAGACTGTCCACTGACCACATCTGTTTCATGTTACTGTTAACTGTTAGAAGCAAAACTTAAAAAAAAAAAAAAAAGCAGGTTACTGATGAATGGCCCACATTTGGCTTTCAAAAAGTCATTGCTCTTATCATATTAATTAGACTGTAAGAAGAAAGTCCACAAAGTTTTGACCCCAATCCTTTGATCCCTGTCTCTCAGGCTGAAACCGTGTAAAACGTCTCTTGGTATAATCAATACATCCATAGGATGGGAAAGGCTTGTGTTGCTGGCATTTTGAAGAAAGAACTCCGAGAAGGACAAGGCCTCTGACCTAGGAGCTGAAGAGCAGCAGAGGATGATACGACAGATCAGAAGGAAAGGCAATTAATATCATTTTGGAGAGTGCAGAAAGCATCAAACGTGTACCCATGAACCACAAGATGGTGTGGCTCTCAAGATGTTAATTAGCTGTTGCTGTTAGTGAGCATTATGTCAAAAAGAAAAAATAATAATAATAAACCCCAGCCAGTGAGGACTGGGAAACACTTGGTTAAACAAAATGAAACAGATTTCCGATACTGCCGATCTTCCGTAAGTGGTGTATAATGATAGTATTCAAGAGGTAAATGACACAGTGCTCTCCAGAATGATTTGGTCACAAGACACTTTTGTCTACAGATCATTTCTTGGGGCTAATAGTCCTCACATGTGCCCATGGTGCCCAAGGGGTACTGTGTTTTCAACTTCTGCAGGTGAATAAGAGAAACACACAGATTTTGTCCTGATTGTACCAGCTATCCAAAACTGACGAAGAACTTGGGTTTGGGGTGGGGGGTATAAATTAGAAGCTTGGGATTAACAGGTACACATTCAGTTCAGTTCAGTTGATGCTTTTGAACTGTGGTGTTGGAGAAGACTCTTGAGAGTCCCTTGGACTGCAAGGAGATCCAACCAGTCCATTCTGAAGGAGATCAGCCCTGGGTGTTCACTGGAAGGACTGATGCTAAAGGTACACATTATTTTATATAAATGAAACAAACAACAAAGCCCTACTGTATAGCTTCTTATTGTTTTAGTCACTACGTTGTGTCCAACCCTTTGCAACCCCAAGGATTTTAACCCACCAGGCTCCTCTGTCCATGGGATATTCCAACCAAGAATATTGGAGTGGGTTGCCGTTTCCTTCTTCAGGGGATTTTCCTGACCTAGAGATCGAACCCAGGTCTCCTATAATGGAAAAAATCTGAAAAAGTATACACACACACACACACACACACACACATATATAATATATATATATGTATAACTGAATCACTTTCCTGTACATCAGAAATTAATGCAACATTATAAAAAAACAGAACTCTGATTTTACCCCTGGAAAATACAAGCCAAAATAAAAAACCCAACATTAAAAACCTCTGCATATTTACTCATTTCCAGATGAATCATGATACATATGATCCCCACGCTGATCAAGTCTGTACAATTTCATGATCTGAAATGCTCTGAGCAATATCTACCCTGCATTTTCCCCAAGCAACTTGCTGCTTTGTCAGTGAGGTAAACTAGTCACAGTGATTTCAGCTAATTAGTCACTAAACTAATTACTCTGTGCACTTTTAAAAAATAAATCTGCCTATTTTCCCTTTTTTAGAAAGAGAAAAAAAACCAGAGCCCAGTTATAAAGCACTGTTGAATCTATTATAATTAGAAAGTAAAGTCACTTAGAACTATTATTATATGATATTGCAGTTTCAAACCTGTGAGTTTGTGCTATCAAATAAAAAAATATATAGCCCTTTTGAACCCACACAGTTTGTCAGCTCTTGAGTTACAACTCCTGTCCTGTGGCAAATTATCCCTTCTACATAAACGCCAGATTTTCATATCCTGGGGTTGAATCTTATGTGCATAATTTGTTACATGGATTCTGCATTTTGTATGGTTGTCTAATGTCCAAAACTCATTACCACATCCTCTTGACAGGGGCTATAGATAAAACAAACAGATGTAACCGCTTCTCCCTAAGAAACGAGGCCAGCAAAGAAACGGAAAAAGGCAACTGTTTTCTGGGTTTTCCTTACACAGGACATGAGGGTTATGCAGAGATGGCTTTTTAATATCCATCAAAGGTCTTAGAACCATGAGTTCCATTCCACCATGTCTAGAAGATTTATGGACCTGGAAGTTCTTCTCTGCTCACGCTTCCTGGAAGCTTCTATTCCAGACAATGAGGAAAGAAGCAAGTTATCAATTCTGTACTTCCAAACTGCCAGGCCCCTTCCTGTTAAGTACGTGGGTGCTCCCTGGAGGACTGCCCTCTATGGGCCCCTAACGTCTTTTAGGATTTATGGAAGCTTGAAAATTTTAAACTGAATTTCCAGGCCAAGAGGCATCCAGAGGACGTTTAAACACTATTTGTAAAAGATACTCCACTAATAGCGAGTTTGCTAAAAAGAGTCATCTCTGTCTTGCAGGTGTATTTGTGTGCTCAAGTTTGCCCCTGGCAATATACTAGGAGCCACAGAGTATGAGGGAGGGAAGGGGAGAGAGAGACGGCCCTCCTCTGGGTGCACTGACAGTCTCATTGAGGGAACAGGACTCAGTGTAAGGAATGACCAGAGCTCGACCCAGACTGCATGCAGGCAGACCTCAGGGGTATTGTGGGTTCAGTTCCAGACTCCCCATAATAAAGCGGATATCTCAATAAAGTGTCTCACAAACAGTTTTGTTTCCCAGTGCATATAAAAGCTATGTTTACACTATCCTGTAGTCTACAACTGTGCCACAACATTATATACTATATAAAAAATAATCTACATACCTTAATTTAAAAATACTTTATGGCTAAAAAGTGCTCCCCATTCTCCGAACCTTCCACAAGTCGTAGTAGTAACATCAAGGATCACTGATCCCAGATCCATCATCATGCACACAATAATAACGAAAAAGTGTGAAACACGGCAAGAATTACTGAATTGTGACAAAGAGGCAGGGAGGGAGCTGATGCTGTTAGAAAATTGGGGCAATGGATTTGCTCAACTCAAGGTCGCCACAAACTTTCAACTTGTAACTAAAATGAAACCTAAGAAGCTTCATAGAGGGAGGTCAGCTTGTGAAAGGACACCACCAGGGTGTGCACAGACCCGCCCTCGGTGGAAAACAAGAGGAATCGTGATCTGTAGGTGTGAGGGGGTCCTTCGGGGGCAGAGCTTGCAGAAATGAGGGGCCAGGGAGTCCCAGAGATTCCTCCTGTCACTCTACCTGCACCAAACTCTCTCCTTGGAAGGGAGCCAAACCAAGGAACCTCATGCATTCTGAAGCCTGGGCTTACCTGGTGGCTCGGATAGTAAAGAATCTGCCTGCAATGTGAGAGACCTGGGTTTGATCCCTGGGTTGGGAAGATCCCGTGGAGAAGGAAATGGCACCCCACTCCAGTATTCTTGCCTGGAGAATCCCATGGACAGAGGAGCCTGGCAGGCTAGCCCATGGGATTGCAAAGAGTCGGACACAACTGAGCGACTAACACGCTGAGCAACAGCCACACAGCCAAGGGCTGCTCCTGAGAAACTCAGAGCAGGGCCTTCCTGAAGCTCATTTGCTGCCTTTGGTCTCCAGAGACTATTGATGACTGGTTTATACTTTGAAAGGAGTAGTTAAAAAAAAAAACAGACAAAAAATCAAGGAAAGTCAGCCTCGTCTGACCTTCCCCATGTAGGGAAAGCAGAAGCTGGGCGAATTTCTAATGAGAGCTGCCTTGCTGACGTGGGCAGGACTGGGGTGAGTGTAGCTCCTTGGGAAGCCATGCTGATGCTCAGCCCGGGTTTCTCTCTCTCTCTCTCTCTGTCTCTCTCTGTCTCTCTCTCTCTCTCTCTCTCTCTGTATCTCTCTCAGTATGGCCGTGCAGCAGAGCTCACTGAACACCAGGCTTGGAGCCCAGCTCAGCCGCCCCATTAGGTGTCAGGACAGGACAGGCTCTGCAGGCAGCAGGCCGGGCCCCGCATCTGTGTGCCCTCCCCACCCTCTGCAGGAAAGGGACCTGGAAGCAATCTTGAGAGGACAAGGTAAGAAGCAGTTCTCCAAAGCCTGAGAGCCTGATGAGGCTTCCCGACCTTGGACGCCAACGAACCAGAGAAATAAAATGTTCCTTAGCCCTAACCTGGCAGCCCCTCATCCCTGCTGCCTCCTGACCACCTGGCCCTCAGCCCCATCAGCTGCCCCTGAGAAGACAGTTCCGTGGGAGGAGGGTCCCAGCCTGGAGCATCGCACACAGCACAGCCAGGCTGGTCCCCAGAGACGATTCTCTCAGCTGATTTGGGCCCTGGGCTCTTGAGCGCCTCCCCGCGGCAAGAGGACGACAGCCCAGTAGCCACCGGAGGACTCTGCTTTATCCGCATTAAAGTGGGGACGCCCAAGATGTATGTTAAGTATGTATAATGGCTGTATTAAATATATTAATTCATAAAGAAGAAATGAATTCCTTCATTTCTGTGTGAACAGAAACAATGAAACACTGATGAATTTTCTCCATCAGTTCTGAAAAAAATGGAGCCGTAACAAACAGAAGAATGGCCAAATTACCAAGCGGGAGTTTAAACAAAATGGAAAAAGGTTGAAAAGCCCTGTTCCTCTAGCCCAACCCTTTGCACCTGTAGATAAAGTTTCAAGAACACAAGTGCCCCGTCCCTGGTCACCCAGACAGTCAATCAGAGGGGAGGGGCGGTGTGGGAGATGCATGGGACCATCCCAGGAAAGGATGCGGACCAGGCTCCGGGCTGAGACGCAGGTGCCCTGGACCCCAGGGCTGGCCCCCCTGCCAGGTGCTCAGTGTCCATGGAAAGGCTATAAGAGAAACGCCCAGGGCTTTCTCCTGGCCTTTCTCCCAGCATCAGGAACTCAGATGCTGGGAGCCCCAGAGACAGCTGAGTTTTCATGAGTGAGTATTAAATTAAATTATTTTATTATTATAATTGTTATTTATTACTTAGTAATAAATAATGCTTATTAATATATTAATGAATATTAATAATTAAAATTATTATTTTATCTTCTATAGGAAGCACAGATTTCTCTCCTTTTCCTTCTTTTGATGGGTACGGTAGAATATAAAGAAAGAGGGCAAAGAGAAACGGGGGAAGCTGGGGAGACCAAGAATCACTTAGACTTTTAATGGAGGCTCATTCTGGTACAGTATCCTGGCGTCCCCTGGGTCTGGAGAATTAAACACTGTCATTCGGGTCTGAAAGCAGAGTCGTCCAGTTTGCAGACACCTGTCATAATTAAACTAATGGCTCTGAAAATGTGCCTTGATATTAAATCTATCTTCCATGAGGAGCAGAGCTGATTAAAACCGCCGTCTGACAGTTAATGATGAACCTCTTGCTTGCTGAGCTCTGCGACGGAACCGGACAGTTCAAACTGTCTGTGCCCCTCCACCGCTGACCTGCTTGCCCCCGCCGCCTCCCTGCGCCTGACTCCAGCACTATTTCCATGCCTTTCCCAGCCTTGTCTTTCTCGATGAAACCTGGGTTCCTTCTGCACCCTTGCCTCCCACAGCCCCCCGTTCTGCTAAGGAAAAGACGGGCATCCTTGGCAGGGAAGGACCTCTAAGCTGACACTAGGTTATTCGGTCCCCATGAAGCATCTCCAACCCAGCAAACCGTCTACAGCAGGAGCAGAGGGTAGAGGCCCTAGCCAGACTGAATGTCCAACCACAGCTGCGGCAAGGGCTCAACTCCGCCCTACTGGGAAGTCCAAGAAACTCTCAAGTTACAGGGTTGCTGAGTTGACTCCCTTCTCTCCAATCAGGTACCACAGCGGCTGCTCAGACAGACGGGTCTACAAATAGAACTTTCCTTTGGGAAAACGAAGTCTGTTCAGCTGACTATTAGGAAATCCAAAGATGCTCACCATGTATACACGCTACATTCATTGGGGAGAGACCTTTGGTACCAGACTCCTCAGAGGGAGAAGCTGGGAGACAAAGCAGTGTCAGCCTCTGCTTCAGCTTCGCCTCCGAAATGAAGCGGTGTGATGTTGCCTTGAAGGGCCCTTCTGCACCCTAGAGTCCAGAATTTTGTCCCCAAAGGAGGCCCTCCTTTCTCGATGAGGCGCCTTTCTTACTGGGGCGAGTGGCTTTGCACTGCTGTCTCAGTTTCTGCTGTACGGTAAAGTGCCTCAGCCGCGTGCATGCAGGTATCCCCTCTTCCTTCAGTGTCCCTCCCGTTCAGGTCACCGCAGAGCGTTAAGTAGTTTCCTGTGCTGCACAGTGGGGGCTCACCAGCCATATTAGTCACGTATGCTGTCAGTCCCAATTTCCCAGTCCCTCCCACCGTCCCCCGCCACCAGAT
>SJXQ01012815.1:71475-249687 GCA_006408695.1 Aepyceros melampus | reverse complement strand
CACGCGAGATGATTTCGCATCCCGGAGGGCGCTCAGTTTCTAGCGTCCTCTTTCAACACAGGAGGCAGATTCCACAGAAGCGCTGATTGGCCTCAGATTCCCTTCCTTCTGCTGCCCCAGACCTCGGTGACAAAATAGAAATCAGCAAAACCAAGAGGCCCTATCACCCTGGCCTCTCCCGACAGAATGCTCCAGAGCCCCTTGGAAGGAACTCAGATCCCCTTATCTTTTGCCCCCCCCCTGCCCCCATTAAAACCATGCCTGCCTTCTGACTCCATCTCTGCTCAAGCCCCGGGCTTCCCTACCTGGGATTCTGCAGGTATTTGCTACTTGCCTGGGTCTCCTAAGGTCTCGAATGTGGCTAGAGCAACACCCAGGAGAGCATAGAGTCCGTCGCCTCAAGTCACTCTGTGCAAAGTGGTCCCAACTCTTCTGAGCATCGTCTCTCGACTCTGCCAGCAGCCCCAATGATGTACGTGATTACACCAAGCTGTGAGCCTCCCAGTTATCAATGCCTTACACACTAATCTCTGCTGATGCCTTGCTTAATTGTCTGATTGACTGATTTATCGCTTTTTACTCTTTTCACAGCATTTCCTTTGATTCTTACACCACCCCTGGTAGCTAAGTACATCCCCAATTTACAGATGAGTAAATAGCTTTTTCAAAATCATCTGACTAGTGGGTGATACTAGGTGGGACTAAAACTCACATGGCTGAACTGCTCCTTAGGGCCACTGTCAGATCACTGAGGCTCCCAGTGAACTCTGGGGCTGGGTTTCAACTGCTTCATTAAGAATGTATAGTGTTAAGGTGTTTCCACTGATCTCTAAAGTGCAATTTGCCTTTCCCATGATTTTTCCACCACAGATCCATATGTCAGAGACTTCGTGTTTTCCAGTTTGTATCTCTGTAAATTTGATTGCTTCCCATTTCCCTCCCCCTCCATCCTCTTTAGGCCAAGTATGGGGGTATTGTTAAGGGTTTTATTTTCTTCTTCCTTACCTGCTTCCTGACTGTTCTCTGCTTCTATAAAAACCCATGATGGATCAAAGTAGATGCTCGTGAAAGAGATCAGCCGGAGAGAGTGATGGAAAAGGGAAGTGGGGGAGGGAGGGGAGAGCTGGAGAAGAGCATGAAAGAGAGCAGATATTGAGAAAGAAAATTAAGCCAAAGAGAAAGAATCAGACAAAGTGGAGAGACTGCATGACACAAAGATCGACAAAGACGGGAAAACGGGGAAGAAAGCTCTGTCTGTCTCCCCCCAGACACCCGAGGTCAGACATCCATGAATGTGTGCGCCTGTGTGCACACACACACACACACACACGCAGACAAGCACTGGCTGTCACATTTTAGAACACCACCAGGAAAGTGACACCCAGCTGAAGGAGTCCCCTGTCCAGTGACCCCGGCTGACACTCCGGTCTGACCCCTCCCCTCCGAAGGCCGACCCTCTGTCTCCTAAGTGACAAAGCCTCTGTCTCGTGGATCAACGCAGGACCTCTAATTGTGCTGAGCAGCAGTGCCATGGGTGCCCAGGCAGGCTGATGCCTCTTACTATCATTAGCTTTCTTACCAGGCTCTGAAGCCTTCCGCTGCCACAACAGTAATTACCAAGAGATTAGGCAGGCATTAAGCACTCCTTAATTTGACACATCGCAATGATCTCCATTCAGCCTTTCTGCTCGAATAACTCTCAACAAATATTTCGGAGGCTACCAAAATAAACAGAAGTACTGTGTTTGCACAGCTGAGGCCCTCTTCCTGATTCTGTCAATGCTATCAATATCAGGTAGGGGGGATGGGATGGGGGCCATGAGGGAGTCGGTGGGTGAGGAGAGGAAAGGGAAGGAGGGGAGGACCCCCAGGGCCCTGAAAGAGCCTGAAAAACCCAAGCCCATCAGTGAGAAGAGATCAGTATAATACTAACATATGGCATGCTACCATTGATGGCAATTTAATAGGGCCCATTATTTAAGCAAGTAGTTATACAAGGACCTAGTAAAGAAACATCAGTATTTATACAAAAACCACCACATTAGGAAAAAAATAATAATTACAGTGAAGGGAGTTATGTTGTTGTTACTGGGGTGTTTTGGCGGGTTATTAGCTCAAACATTATTCATTAAGTAATGCAATGGGAAAACCACCGTTAATATGGCAATAAATCCCACTGGGACCCATCACAGGAGAGATAGGATCATTTGGTAATTATAGTGCATTAGACAGAGAAGGCAATGGCACCCTACTCCAATACTCTTGCCTGGAAAATCCCATGGATGGAGGAGCCTGGGTGCTGCAGTCCATGGGGTCACTAAGAGTCGGGCACGACTGAGCAACTTCGCTTTCACTTTTCACTTTCATGCATTGGAGAAGGAAATGGCAACCGACTCCAGTGTTCTTGCCTGGAGAATCCCAGGGATGGGGGAGTCTGGTGGGCTGCCGTCTATGGAGTCACACAGAGTTGGACATGACTGAAGTGACTTAGCAGTGCATTAGAAATTCAATATTCCCTTTTGAGCGTTTATTTATTTCCTCACTCCCACCCCAATATTCACAGTTGCACCCCTCTCTTAAGTAACCTGAATTAGGGGAGACTGGAAAAAAAGGAGAATGACATGGGGACATGACAGGTATCCAGAAGCTCCTCAGACAGGACACGAGAGAGAGAGAATGGATCCGTGAAAGGCAGAGATGAACTTAGCAAAAAATGAGTACAAGCCAGCACAGCCAGAGATTGAATCATGGGTATCAATGTTCGTGGGGGTGGGTTAATGAAGGCCAGGAACCAAATGATGAAATAATTGGGATATGGCAACCCACTCCAGTATTCCTGCCTGGAGAATCCCCATGGACAGAGGAGTCTGGAGGGCTACAGTCCAGAGGGTCACAAAGAGTCAGACACGACTGACTAAGCACTTCATCCTAGAAAGATGAACAAGGCTCTTCTAGAGTCAGAGATTGGAAACAAAGTTCATCATCATCAGGCATTTTCCACCCTGAAGAGAGACGCTTCCACCCCAGTAGGCTACCTCCAGCAGCGCCTTCTTCCTGCTGTGGTCCAGGAGATCTCTGGCAAGCATCCGCACCCAGGAGGCCATCCTGGCTTGATGGAGTTCTGGCCTCCATGCCAGGAGTCTGGCTGCTATAGAAGGAGAATAGTGACTCATGGGAACTGGGGTCTTTCTATCTCCCTGGATGGACATCAGCATTAAACTTCTTTCCAGATCAAGAGTGAAACCAGTAGGATGGAGAGAGAAAGGAAGCTCCCATTTATAACTGTAATGAGTCGTCTAAGCTCTCACACACATGATTTTCTCCAGGGCTCACTCAACCAATGAGGATGGTTATTGAACATTTTTAACTCCTGCTGAAGTGTGAGCAGAAATACAGTCCAACAGGGACCAACAAACTAGGAACTGCAGGCCAAATCCAGCTCGCAGCCAGATTTAAAAATTAAGTTATAACAGGATACAACCACACCCATCAGTTTATATACATTGGCCCTTTCATGCCATAAGGACAGCATTTAGTAGTTGTAACAGAGAGCGTATGGCCTGAAAAAACTAAACTGTTTACTGGCTTGCCCTCTACAGGAAATGCTTGCTGATGGATGGATACACAAGTGAATGAATGTAGAGACAGATCCTACATTTAGATGGATTCATAGCTGTGAGAATGATTGGATCAAATAATGTCTGTGTATTCAGGTCATGCCAGAAGTATCTATTCCTGGAACAATAATGATAACAAAGTAATTAAAAATAGTTACTTACTTGAATGCAGAGGCACATTTAACTTTCATCATCTCTTTTAATTCTGAATATTCTAGCTTTATACTCTGAAGTGGGGACTATTGTCCCCATTTCATAGCTGAGGACGGTTAACGAAGGAAGGCTGTGTAACTGGCATGCGGATATTTTAAAGTATAGTTTATTTCCAATCTTGTGTTAGTTTCAGGTGTACAGAAAGGTGATTTTATATATATGAAGTGCCAATACTTTGGTCACCTGATGCAGCTCTTTGGAAAAGACCCTGATGCTGGGAAAGACTGAGGGCAGGAGGCGAAGGAGCAACAGAGGATAAAATGGTTGGATTGCACCACCAACTCAATGGACATGAATTTGAGCAAACTCTGGGAGATAATGAAGGGCAAGGAAGCTTGGCATGCTGCAGTCCATGGGGTCGCAAAGAGGAGGACATGACTGAGCCACCAAACAACAGCAACCTACCCATCACTTCTAATAATAGCTGCCTTCTCTGTGTAAGTCTCTTAAGAGATAAAGACCAATGAATCAGTCTTCCCTTTCAGGGATCTAGCAATGATACGCAAAAACATTAAGCACAGTCTTCAGTGGGGTGCCTTAAGTGTGCTAGGAGGTGTCTACATAAAGTAGGAGCACAAAGGCAGGGTTCTTTCTAACGAGAGGAATCCAGAAAGGTTTCAGGGCAGAGACTCAGCTGGTAAACGGGAATTTAACCGGCCAAAAAAGCCAGGGGAGGAGCTTGTCCAGGAGAGAACAGAGCAGGAAGAAAAAAGCACAAAGGCATGGGAGTGCTCACATGTTCAGGGCCAAGCAATCGGCTTAACGAGACTTCCTTGCAGGCTGTCTTGAGTCCCATGCTGGGACATAAATTTGGGCCAGATCGTGCTGAGTCACAAATGCCATGGTGGAGAGCTTTGACCTTATTCTGCAGGCACCAGAGAATGAAAGAAGATGGCATCATCCTGTTCTGAGGTGCGTGATGATCAGGGGGCAAGTGAAAAGGCTGAGGGGCAGGAAGACGAGTTGGGTGCAGGAGAAAAGGGGTGGTGATGCTCTAGCCCAAAGCACGTGCCTGAGTGTTTGCCCTTGTGCGGCCCTTTTATAGATTTCCAACATGTAATCAAATCGTCTACAATCAGTTAGAGTTGAGTTAGAAGACAAACATCAATATATCTGCATATTCAAAACCAGTATGAAACCCATGGTTTAGTACCTTTGTAGAGAAGGAAATGGCAACCCACTCCAGTATTCTTGCCTGGAGAATTCCATGGACAGAGGAGCCTGGCGAGCTACAGTCCATTGGGTTGTAAAAGAGTTGGACACAACTGAGCGACGATCACTCACTTTACTAATGCTGAAAATGGTGCCAATACTGCCCATTCATAGGCAGCTTCCTCGAGACCCTCCCCTGAGAATAATTTTCCCTCAAAATCTGCTTCCCTGCCACATCGACTCATTAATCCTCATCCCACTCATTGCCTCTCAGTGGTCCCAGTGGGGTTCCTAAAAGTTCCTTCTACTCTGTGTCCAAGGCTAGAAGTGCTGGCAGCTCTATTTAAAATGCTTTGAGTAGACAGAATTCTCTACAGACCCCACTACCTAGAGACCATCCAAGGCTTTTCTATCCTCCCCAGGCCTCAAAGGACCAGCTACCCAGAAAAGAGGGTCACATTAAATTTCCAACCAAGCATCCAGACTCCGCTCCACACCCAGCTTCCACCAGCCTTCACCCCTTCACGGCTGAGCTTGGATACTAGTGCAGTGGGGCACATTAGTGCACACCCCAGACTGCACTCCTGTTCCAGCTCTGGCATGAACGCACCTGCCTTCCATCCCCAAGGCCTGCTGGAGAGCATCATTGCCCAGCTGTAGCTCTGTCTTGTCTTTGTTTTAGACTATTGTCCCCAGTGGAGAAGGAAATGGCAACCCACTCCAGTACTCTTGCCTGAAAAATCCCATGGACAGAGCAGCCTGGCGGGCTTCTACAGTCCATGAGGTCGCCAAGGGTCAGACGCGACTGAGCAGTAAGCACATTGTTCCTACAGCAAGATAAGTAAGCAGGTGGGACCAACCTTCTCCTAGGGCCACGCCAGGAGAAGGGAGCAGAGCTGCCAGCCTGGCCAGAGTGTGAGTGAGCCTGGGGCTGGGATTAGCTGTGCTACGTGGGGAGGTGAAAGAGCTGAAGAATTTTGTTGCCAGAGTTAGAAAGAGTGAACCAGAGCCCATTCAAAGGAAAGGAATAAAATGGCTCCTTTTTGAGAACCAGAGTGGCCACACTACAGAAATGGCAGGTGACTCTTCGGAAATGAATTATGTTGTTCATGAAGATAATAAAGAAAGTCAGGTCAGACACTCTGTGTGGCAGAAAGACAGTGCTATAGGGGAAAAAAAAAAAAAAACAATAACAACAAAAATCCAAGGAATTCAAGTCAGGCACATCCAGCGCCCAGTTCTCTGTCCTCAAGCAAATCACTTAAACTCTCAGTAAGATGGAGAAGGGGGTGGACTTAAGGGAGATGTCTTTGTGAGGAGTTGGCAGGATAAGGGATGTAGAAAGCTAAAAACCAAGCTGGTGTCTCTGGCAAACGTGTGAGGCGACAGACAGTCCATCCAGAGCAAGGAGCAGGAGCTATAAGCAGACGGATTTTTGGTCCTAAAGAAGGAAGACCTTCCCAATTACTGCAGCTACTAAACAACGCAATGGAGTGCTCTTGAGTTTGAGAGTTCCGGGTCACTGAGGGTGACCACCGAATTCCAGGGTAGCCACATTCAGGAGCTGTTGGTGTAGGAACTCTTACATTGAATAGCAAAACCAGGGTAAAATCCCTTCCTGCCCTGAAAGCCCATGATTTCTCGATTTTGCCTTTGCAAAACAGAGGAGCCCAGACATAGAAACTGCCACTCATCAAGACAGGCACAGAGGCTCTAACTGTCACGGCGCCCCCATCGCCGAATCCTGGCTCCATCCTCTGCTGACATTCACTTCCCTCCGATGGTTCTGTTCATGGCGGGGAGGACTAATCACTCAGGGCTTATTTCTCCAGCTCTGCGAGTGGGAGGGTTGATGTAAGCCTGCCCGTGGGCTGCCAGAAGAGCCCCTGCCCTTAAATAGTAATGAGATCTATCGGTCTCCTTAACAAATGCATCTTCCCTGAGCGCTAAGTAAACCGTCTCCATTTACAGTGTCAATATCAGCACAGGGCCTCCCCTGCCCCTCAAGCAGCCTGAACGGATTGCAATTGGCTGCCATTCCAGATTCCCTTGCTCCGTTTGAGCTGTCAATGAGCGTGTCAATAAGATACCGGGACTATTGATCAGCATAGGCATTTAGGGGTCAGCGGTCGATGAGAACTCTTGCCAAGAGATGTAGAAAATGATAGCTTTCAGATAAAGGCAGCAAAGTGAAGTTCCCGAAGGAGAAATAATATAGCTCAATTTCCCCTGTCCTGCTGCTTGTCAATTTCCCTGGGTTTTCTTGAGGAGGAGAAAGAGCAAGGAGAGAGAGAAGTGGGAAAAGCGAGTTAGAAACGTGAGGGTCTGACTGCAAACATCTCAGAGAAAGAAAAACTAACAGCTGCAATGAGCCCATACACAGCATCCCCCAGGCCACTGTCTGCCTCAGAAGAACAAAGAGAAGACTCAGAGGTGGTGTTTCTGAGAGAGATGGGCTCGGAGGATGGAGGGCAAAATGACAAGCATTCCTCAGAAACAGGCGTTGGGGGAACCACAACAATCAGTTCAACAGCTCTTTGCTGGCCCACCCTCTTAAGAGTTCAGCTGGAGTGGACCAATTCAACACCAAGCTATTTGCTGCTCTAGATTGATCCTCGCCCTGAGTGGTGGGGAAAAGGCCAGTCCTTTTTAGAGCACCGTGACTTGTCATAGTTCATCACAGAAATAAAATGTGTTAAAATAACATTTTATTCGGGGGTGGAAAGAGATGGCAGAAAAGCTGAACGTTATTTTTGCCCATTCTGTGACTCAGAATTTTTAAGTGATATTTTCACCTTCAAAGCAATTGCCCATTTTGCCCATATCAACAGTGAATTGCCTTTACATGCAAATGAAATCCTTCAACTTACAGATAATTGATTGCCCGGGAATACCCAATGTTTAGGAGCACAAAACTTTTGAAACTGTTCCTTTAGTTTACTGAGTCCTAGGTTTCACAAATAATTCTGGACACAGAAATCTTTCTTTCAGCTAAATAGTCAACAAAATGATTCTTAAAAATCAACTTAAAGGTCAATGATATAGCCACAACCCCATCAGAGAGTCCTCCAACTTTTTAAATGGAGTACACCCATACATGAGGATAATGAACATGCCACAGATTGGCATCCATTTTTTCCCACCCTTTCCTTTTTGAATTGAGATCCTTTTATAAATCGAGATTTTTGTGTGACCTTAGATACTACTTCTTTGGGAATCGTTCATCCCCTTAATTCAAAGCCACATCTCAGCTTCCCTCTGAGACAGTGAAATTCATCTCAAGCCCTGCCAGTCAGACCTTGCACTTTAATTAAACCCTGAAAGTTGCTTAAAGCGATAATTCAGCATCTCCGTCTAAAACTTTAGGAGATGTTATATGAACAACAAGAGGCGAATGCATTTCAATGAGCTTGAACAGAATCACATGTCAGGCTTCCTGACTGTGTCTCTTCACTGTGTGTCAAAGTTCATTCATTCATCATCGCAAAAGGTATTTATTGCCAGGCGAGAGATGATGGTGGCATAAAATGAGCAAACAGGAGGGCTGATTGAATACATACATTTCATTCTGCTTGATTCTGACAAATGACATGAAGACAACAGAAAGAAAGGGAAAAAAATAAAAACAAAGTTCAGCAAACCCACAAAGAAAATGGGAGAGGAGCTCGCAGCTAAGAAGAGATGTCAACAAAATTTTGGAAGCAGTGAAATAGAATACAAGAGAAAGCTAAAATCTACACTGGCAGCTAGAGGACCAGAGGCCTTGAGAATCAGGCCAGTTCAGTTCAGTCGCTCAGTCGTGTCTGACTCTTTGCGACCCCATGAATCGCAACACGCCAGTCCTCCCTGTCTATCACCAACTCCTGGAGTTCACCCAGACCCACGCCCATGGAGTTAGTGACGCCATCCAGCCATCTCATCCTCAGTCGTCCCCTTCTCCTCCTGCCCCCAATCCCTCCCAGCATCAGGGTCTTTTCCAATGAGTCAACTCTTCGCATGAGGTGGCCAAAGTACTGGAGCTTCAGCTTCAGCATCATTCCTTCCAAAGAACTCTCAGGGCCGATCTCCTTCAGAATGGACTGGTTGGATCTCCTTGCAGTCCAAGGGATTCTCAAAAGTCTTCTCCAACACCACCATTCAAAAAAGCATCAATTCTTCTGCGCTCAGCCTTCTTCACAGTCCAACTCTCACATCCATACATGACCACAGGAAAAACCATAGCCTTGACTAGATGGACCTTAGTTGGCAAAGTAATGTCTCTGCTTTTCAATATACTATCTAGGTTGGTCATAACTTTTATTCCAGGGAGTAAATGTCTTTTAATTTCATGGCTGCAGTCACCATCTGCAGTGATTTTGGAGCCCAGAAAAATAAAGTCTGACACTGTTTCCCCATCTATTTCCCATGAAGTGATGGGACTGGATGCCATGATCTTCGTTTTCTGAATGTTGAGCCTTAAGCCAACTTTTTCACTCTCCTCTTTCACTTTCATCAAGAGGCTCTTTAGTTCCTTTTCACTTTCTGCCATAAAGGTGGTGTCATCTGCATATTGGAGGTAATTGATATTTCTCCCAGCAGTCTTGATTCCAGCTTGTGTTTCTTCCAGTCCAGCGTTTCTCATGATGTACTCTGCATAGAAGTTAAATAAGCAGGGTGACAATATACAGCCTTGACGTACTCCTTTTCCTATTTGGAACCAGTCTGTTGTTCCATGTCCAGTTCTAACTGTTGCTTCCTGACCTGCATACAGATTTCTCAAGAGGCAGGTCAGGTGGTCTGATATTCCCATCTCTCTCAGAATTTTCCACAGTTTCTTGTGATCCACACAGTCAAAGGCTTTGGCATAGTCAATAAAGCAGAAATAGATGCTTTTCTGGAATTCTCTTGCTTTTTCCATGATCCAGCGGATGTTGGCAATTTGATCTCTGGTTCCTCTGCCTTTTCTAAAACCAGCTTGAACATCTGGAAGTTCATGGTTCACATATTGCTGAAGCCTGGCTTGGAGAATTTTGAGCATTACTTTACTAGCATGTGAGATGAGTGCAATTGTGTGGTAGTTTGAGCATTCTTTGGCATTGTCTTTCTTTGGGATTGGAATGAAAACTGACCTTTTCTAGTCCTGTGGCCACTGCTGAGTTTTCCAGATTTGCTGGCATATTGAGTGCAGCACTTTCACAGCATCATCTTTCAGGATTTGGAATAGCTCAACTGGAATTCCATCACCTCCACTAGCTTTGTTAGTAGTGATGCTTTCTAAGGCCCACTTGACTTCCCATTCCAGGATGTGTGGCTCTAGATGAGTGATCACACCATCATGATTATCCAGGTCCACAATATGTCTCAAAAGGCATAGGAACTGTGGATACCAAACTGCTCTGAACTGTATGTAGGGTGAGGTTGACCATATAAGGGTTGGTTTAAAGTCTTTAGAAGAAGCCATCAGGCTCATAGAGGCCCTCTTCTACCCAGGTGGCCAGGAAGTCCCTTCTTTGCTACAGCAGGAGGCTGACGGGTTCCTGAGAGCCGTGGTTCTCAAAGTGCGGCCCTGGGTCCAGCAGCCTCAGCTTCACCAGGAAGCTTGTTAGAAATGCTATTCTCAGGCCCACTGAATCAGAAGGCCTGGGGTGGGGCCCAGCAATCTGTACGTCAACAAATCCCCAAGATGATTCTGATGCAGGCTAAGTCTGGGCTTCCCTTGTGGCTGAGTGGTAAAGAATCCACCTGCCAAAGCAGGAGACATGGGTTTGATCCCTGGATTGAAGATCCTCTGGAGAAGGAACTGGCAACCCACTCCAATATTCTTGCCTGGAAAATCCTATGGACAGAGGAGTCTGGTGGGCTACAGTCCATGAAGTCACAAAAGAGTTGAACACAGCACACAAACAACAAAAATGCCAAAGTCTGAGAACTGCTGCTCTTTGTGACATCACACAAGCTGAAGGTAACATCAAGGACAAGAGCAACAGCTGAAGAGAGTAGCCAGCTACTGAAGGCTTGGGTGAAGGTGACGTGCAGAACACTGAACCCCCACTACACATCTCATCCCCCAAAAGGGTGGCAGCCAGGCTGCTCTGTCCTACACCAGATATTTAAGGATTCTTCCCTGGGAAACTGATGGGCCTGACAGAAAACATCTGTGGTTAGTGACATCAAGGAGGGAAGGAGTCTGTAAATGAAATGATTGGTCATAGCCCAATCAGCCTACAGGAAAACCCACCAGGCCATGAGCACCCTACCCCGCAGGGAGACAAAGCTTCCCGTTAGCCTCACTGATGGGAGATGAAGACCTGACATCCACTGATTACCAGATGTGAGGAAATCCTCCAAGAGGAAGGGACTAAACCAAAACTAATGCAAAGCAGAAATAGAAACTTGGAGTAAAGGAAAATAATGTCAGAAAGAGGAGACAAGATTAAAAAAGAATAAAAACTATAACATATCATTTCAAAAGAGTAAGAAAAGATACTACATTCATGAAACAAGAACAGGTAATGAGTCAAAAATGGAAACATTGAAATAATTACAATGGAGGGAGAATTACTTGGGAAGCTGCCAGTAGGTCTGAGCAGGGTCAGGATGGAGCCAAATACTCTTGGGGTGAGGAGTAAGACAGAAGATACACTCAGCTTTCACCCAGGGTGCTTCATTCCAACAATTTAAAGACAATACTAACCAGAGAAGTTACCTGTTAAACATGGGAACAGTTGGGAATGATTATGGATGGAGGAGCCTGGAAGGCTGCAGTCCATGGGGTCACTAGAAGTCAGGCATGACTGAGTGACTTCACTTTCACTTCACTTTCATGCATTGGAGAAGGAAATGGCAACCCACTCCAGTGTTCTTGCCTGGAGAATCCCAGGGGTGAGGGAGCCTGGTGGGCTGCCATGTATGGGGTTGCACAGAGTCAGACACAACTGAATCGACTTAGCAGCAGCAGCAGCAGCAATACTTCTGTGGGGCTTGAGTCTCTTCCCCTTGGGGCTCATTCCCTACCTTCTCCGAAGACTCAGGGAGGAAGACGAGTCTGGGGCAGCCTCAGCTCTTTGCCAAAGGAGCTCGGGCCTGCAGACTAGGACACCCGAGGTCACTTTCACAAAAGACGACAAAGGGAAGAGATGCTGTTTGTTTTTCTCTTCCTGACTTAACTTCATTCTGACAACCTCCAGGTCCATCCTCATCTCCACAGATGGTGTGACTCCATTCCTTTTTACACCTGAGTACTATTCCGTTGTCTATATGTATCACATCTTCTTTAGCCATTCCTCTGCTGATGGGCATTTAGGTTGCTTCCCTGTATACAGCAGAAACTAACGCAACAGGGTAAAGCAACTGTACTCCAAAAAAAGACAACAAAAGTGAGCAATATACACCTTCTGAGTCAAAGCAATTATAGCAGACAGACCAGGAAGTCCAAATAATCACAACAGACTAAGGATATAATGAAGCTTTGAGTGCTATGAAACAAGAAGTCCTTAAGAAAGAACCAGGTGGGACCATTACCTATGAAAACACAAGAGTAGAAATGGGGGATCAAACACAGGGAGTAATTTTGATGAGGGATATAAAACAAAAAGCGAGACTGAAAGAGCTAGAAAGTAAAAATGAGAAAATCTTTCAGAAAGGAGCAAGAGATGGAAACATTATTTTTTTAAAGCGAAGAACTATCAATAACTGAAAATAGGAACAAGGGGACAGAATCGGAAGAAAAAATATTTGAAGCAATAACAAGGATATGAACCAAATTGGAAAATTTGAATATGTCAAGTGTTATCAAGGATGGAGGCAATAGGCTCTCACATCTACTGTCTGTGGGATGCAAACAGTACGACCGATTCAGTATTAAACATGCCGAGGTAAAGTTAAACATGCATATAATTGACATCCTAGTAATTCTACCTCTAGGCATATATCCTAGAGAAATTCTCAAACACATGTACCAGGAGATATGTAAAAGAATGTTGATGGCAGCATTACCCTTTATAGGATAAACCTGGGGAAAAAAAAAACCCAAATATCCATCAACAGGAGAACCAATAAATGTGAGACGTTCTTACAGTGGAATATAGAACAATGGAAAGGAGGGAATTACAGCTTTAGTGATTAACGTATGTGGATCTCAGAAACACAGTGCTAACCAAAGTAAGTACATATATTTAAGGAAAATAATAGAGTGTTACTTCACTTGTATCAAGGTAAAAATCAGACAAAACTAAATAATACGTTGTTGAGGGATACATATTTAGTTTAAAAAGATATTTAGTTTAAAGGTTTAAAAAGAACTATAAAAGAGACTGATTAAAACAAAATTGAGGATTGTGATCATTTCCGTGGGGTGGAGGAGAGGCTGTGGCATGAAAGCACTCAGGGCGCTTCTGGCTGCTGATGCTCTGCTTTTTTTTCTTTTTGGTTTTGGTAGTGAGTGTCTGAGGTGTTTTTGAGGTGTGTGTGTGTGTGTGTGTGTGTGTGTGTGTGTGTGTGTTTTATTGCATTCAAACTGTGCATATTTGTTTTTGATAAACTCTATCCATGCAGGCTGTGTCTTCTGGTTAAAAAAAAAAAAGACATGTTTTCCAGAATTAAAGAAAGATAAAAGATACTGAGCTGGAAGTAGGAAAGGGGATAGAGGAGTGGAACAGAGGAAATGGAAAATAAGTAAGAGTGATGAAGCCTGCTATCGTGGTTACTACTGTCAATAGAAATGGCTTGAACTCACTGTTAGGGATGCAACCCTGTTTGCCTGACTTCCCTGGTGGATCAGTGGTAAAGAATCTGCCTGGAATGTGGGAGACCTGCGTTCGATCCCTGGGTCGGGAAGATCCCCTGGAAAAGGAAACGGTAACCCATTCCAGTACTCTTGCCTGGAGAATCCCATGAACAGAGGAGTCTGGTTGGCTACAGTCCATGGGGTCACAAAGAGTTGGACACGACTGAGTGCCTTCACTTTCACTCTTCACTTTCATACATTGGAGAAGGAAATGGCAACCCACTCCAGTGTTCTTGCCTGGAGAGTCCCAGGGACGGGGGAGCCTGGTGGGCTGCCGTCTATGGGGTCACACAGAGTCAGACACGACTGAAGTGACTTAGCAGCAGCAGCAAAAGGCATACCCTGGAGCGCTGACCTCAGAATGTGACTGCATTGTGAGATAAGAACGTTAAGGAAATAATTAGGTTAAACTGAGGCTGTAATGCAATCTGGGGGCTTCCCTAGTGGCTGCCAATGCAGGAGACTCTGATTCGATCCCTGGGTCGGGAAGATCCCCTGAAGAAGGAAATGGCAACCCACTCCAGTGTTCTTATAAGATAAATCCCAAGGACAGAGGAGGCTGGTGGGCTAAAGTCCAGGGGGTCACAGGAGAGTTGGACACAACTGAGCGACTAAATAGCAATCACCCAGCCTGACTGGTGTCCTTATGAAGAGAGGAGACTAGGCTACAGAGACCCCAGGGATGCAAGCACAAAGGAAGGGCCACGTGAGGATGCAGCGAGAGGGCAGCCACCCACAGGCCGAGGAGAGAGGCTCGGGAAACCAGACCTGTGGGCACCTCGACAGTGGGCTTCCAGAACTGCCAGGAAATACAGCTCTGTTATTTAAACCACCCAGACTGTGGTCTATTGTGATGGCAGCCCTAGAAAACTGAAAAATTAACCGATCTAAAGATAAAATTTTTCAGACTAGATTTTACACTGATCCAGAATAGAATGTCCATCAAAAAAAAAAAATACTTAATAACAACAACAAAACCCAGAAAAGTTGAAAATGTAGAATTCTAAAAAGCAGAATACCTCAGGAACACGCACAAAAATAGATAACTCTGAGTTAGCACTTTCAATACTAAGCCAAAAAAAAAAAAAAATTAAAAGCTAAAACAAAACTTCCTAAGGGATAAAAAAGATACTGTAGGCTGGTGAAGGAATAATAGAGCAAAAAAATGTAACCAGTCTGAGCGTAAAGACACTTAAAACTCAGTCTCAGACTGTTAAAAGGAATAACTGATATAAGTAGGGAAAGAAATACATCAATGATTGTAGCTGATGATTTCAGAGGCCCTTCCCAGTGGATCAAGTAGATAAGAAATGAATGAAGATGCAGAGTGTCTGAACAACAAAAATAATAAGTTTCAACACATATAGACTCTACCCCAAATGAACAGACAATCTGTGCTCCTTTGAACACACACGGAGCATGCCTAAGTCTAAATAGAATACTGGGCCATAAACAAAACCCAGCATACTCCAAAAAGAAAACACAATTTGAGTTCTTAGACCATAAGACAATACAATTTGATATCAATAACAAAGCAATCTTTGTTTTGAAAATTCCCTATGTGTGAAATTTTAGTATATTACTAAATAATTACTGAGTTAAAAGAGATATCATGAACAACATAAATATTTAGAGGTAAGTAATAATGAAAAGATGTCAAAATTTATGGTACAAAACTTAGTACTTATAAGTTTAATTAAATTTATTAGAAATTTAAAAGAATCAGAAATAAATAAGCAAAGGATTCAACATATAACATTAGAAACAAGTAATGGATTAAATTCAAACAAGAGAAAAAATGCTAACAATAAGTAACTTGGGACTTCACTAGTGGTTCATGTCATGTAGGGACACCCAAGATGGACAGGTCATGGTGGAGAGTTCTGACAAAATGTGGTCCACTGGAGAAGGGAATGGCAATCCACTTCAATATTCTTGCTTGAGAACCCCATGAACAGTGTGAAGAGGCAAAAAGATAGGACACTGAAAGAGGAACTCCCCAAATCGGTAGGTGCCCAATATGCTACTAGAGATCAGTGGAGAAATAACTCCAGAAAGAATGAAGAGACGGAGCCAAAGCAAAAACAACACCCAGTTGTGGATGTGACTGCTGATGGAAATAAAGTTCAATGCTATAAAGAGCAATATTGCATAGGAACCTGGAATGTTATATTCATGAATCAAGGCAAATTGGAAGTGGTCAAACAGAAGATGGCAAGTGTGATCATCATTTTAGGAATCAACGAACTAAAATGGACTGAAATGAGTGAATTTAAATCAGATGATCATTACATCTACTACTTGGGAAAGGATCCCTTAGAAGAAATGGAGAAGCCATCATGGTCAACAAGAGTCCAAAATGCAGTACTTGGATGCAACCTCAAAAATGACACAATGACCTCTGTCCATTTGCAAGGCAGACCGTCACTCTTCTTGTTCTTCTGACCAGATTGTGGTTAATATGCTTATTTTTCAAACAGGATGTGCACCTAGTTAAGATGCATATCAAAGGCATTATTTGTTACTGAGTCTTAGTTTCAGCACATGCAATCTAGTTTGCCAACTCCAACACTTTGGCCACCTTATGTGAAGAATTGACTCCTTGGAAAAGACCCTGATGCTGGGAAAGATTGAAGGCAGGAGGAGAAGGGGACGACAGAGGATGAGATGGTTGGATGGCATCACCGACTCAATGGACATGAGTTTGGGTGGACTCCGGGAGTTGGTGATGGACAGGGAGGCCTGGTGTGCTTCGGTCCATGGGGTTGGAGAGAATCAGACATGACTGGGCGACTGAACTGAATTCAGTGACTAAGACTCCACACTCCCAATGCAGTGGGCCCAGGTTGGATCCCTAGTTGGCAAACTAGATCTCACGTGCCGACCTAAGACTCAGTAAAAACTTATCCCTTTGATGTGCATCTGAACTATCTAAGTGCACATCCTTTTTGAGAAATAAGATATTAACCACAATCCAGTCAGAAGAACAAGAACAGTAAGTTGAACAAGAATTGTTTAATGTAAGTAATTATTTATGAGGAATGATCTGCCATGGTGGTGATTAAGAGAAAACTTAAGAATACCCAAGGTTCGCTGCAGTGGGGCAGAGGGAGGTGCCCACAGAAGCAAGACCATGGAAGGAGGTCCCTCCTCAAGGCTGGAATTCAGACCTAAAGAGGTGGTGGCAGTCCACTGGATGCCAGAGAAGTCCTCTGGTTTCCCAGGACCAGAGTGTGTCCCCATTTGGCCAAGAAGAACCCCCTCCTCCCCACCCCCAGCAAAGGGGGCCATAGGGCTGATCAAAACCGGCCAACGGAATAACACACAACACATCTCATGCCAGCTACTTTTCTGCTCATCATCCAGTGGGCGTAATGCCATCAATGAAGTGGAATGCTGAGATGTTTTGTGGAAAGTCAAGATCACCAAGATCTCTGCAGACTCTGCTATGGCAGAGAGCAGAACTGAGGCAGCCCTGAGGCAGCCCTGTGAAGACGGACTGCTGGCGTTGCCAGAAACTGCAAACTGCTATTGGTGGTCTTGGAGAAAAATGCATCAGCCACATCAATAACTACATACCAAAAGCCAGGAGTTGCGCTGACTTGCTCCAGTAGAGGCACAACACAGACAAACATCTGTCCCTAGAATCACCACCCGATTCAGTGTATGACAGCCCACAGTTACTCCAGTATCCACTCAGCAAAATGGGAAGACAACAGGTACCACCACTCCTGCTTCCTTCAATGCTTGGATGATGGTATGGACTCTGAAATCTTCCCAGAGAGGCAGTATTGTTTCTGATGCATTACTGTGGTATGGAGGAGTTCCAGGGAGTTTTATTTAGTCCTCCAGTCATAAAGACTCTCATCCCACAGGTCCAGGAGCCAGTGCAGGGGATACTTCCAGTTTCTAATTATCTGCCTAACAGTTGACACATTCAAGATCTGAGAAAATAATTCACAGCTGGGTCCCCCTGTGTTGTGTGGTTCTGTCGCTAAGTCATGTCTGACTCTTTGTGACCCCATGGACTGCAGCACATCAGGCTTCCCTGTCCTTCACTATCTCCTGGAGTTTGAGCCAACTCGTGTGCATTGAATCAATGATGCCATCCAACCATCTCATCCTCTGTCACCCCCTTTCCCTCCATCTCTTAGTTCATTGCCGGAGCCTCCACTTTGATTGGTGGTTCGAGGTACATTTTGGATGCCCAGGTGTTAGAGTCAATTCATAGCTACCATCTAGCAATCTTCAGAAGGTTTGGGTTTTGTACTGTCACACCAGTAAATAGCCATAGGTCCTTTTGGTTTAGGCTGGGAAAACTTTTAGAGTGCCTACTTGTGAAATCATGGCAGGGACCTTCCTCCAAGGGACCCAGTGTTACCTGCGTCTAGAGGCTCTGGGTCTGTTCACTGACGTAGGTCTCAAAACTGGTGACTCCAGCCAGGGTTTAGGCCAGACTTGCAGCTTTTCTGGGATATGGATCAAAAAGTACTTAGTAGGCTGCCATATTTTGTTCCAAGTAACACTGATCAGTTACTATCACCAAGGAGCTCAGCTATGAGATTCAGGCCATGCTGAAGACTGGAAACCAATAGGCTGTGAAGAGGTTTGTTAAGTTGACCTGAGTCAGAACTGGTCCACAGTTACTGGGCTGAGCTATTGGTCAGAGAATAAAGGGTAGGACTGGCAAGGAGGAAAATTTCCATCAGGATGCCAGTGTATCAAGCTTTACGCCCAAGAATCCGCCTGTCGGAATGTTGGCCAGGCGTCTAGAAGCTGCCCATGGTGGTCACTGTTGAAGCCATCGCTTAGAGGCCAGCTGGAGCGCCCAAAGAACTCACAGGGAAAGTACCAGCAAAGGTGCCATCAAGACTTGCTGGGGGTGAACTCCCCTGGGTGTCCTGTAGGACACAGGAGCCCACAGGAGGGAATGCATGTGCTGGAAACAGGACGAGAAGCCCCCTCCCCTGCAGTGTCCCTCCAGCGCCCCCTGCTGACAATGCTAGCATCGAGTCAGCTGACAAGGATGAGCTTTGCATCACTAGCAGGGCATTCAAGGTAGGTTTGGGGCTGAAAGGCAATAGAGTTTTACTGTCACATAAGGAAAGTCATAAACAAAACAGGAATCACCAACAAACCAAAAGGGAGTTGTCTGAAAAGACGAATACGTATAGAACTCTTGCTGCTGCTGCTGCTGCTAAGTCGCTTCAGTCACATCTGACTCTGTGTGACCTCATAGACAGCAGCCCACCAGGCTCCCCCATCCCTGGGGTTCTCCAGGCAAGAACACTGGAGTGGGTTGCCATTTCCTCCTCCAATGCATGAAAATGAAAAGTCAAAGTGAAGTCACTCAGTCGTGTCCAACTCTTAGCGACCCCATGGACTGCAGCCTTCCAGGCTCCTCCGTCCATGGGATTTTCCAGGCAAGAGTAATTGAGTGGGGTGCCATTGCCTTCTCCGATAGAACTCTTAGGCAAGATTAATTAAGACTAAAAGAGACGACAAATTAAAAAGAATGTTCAGAGACCAACAAAGGTATCTTATATATTTGAAACATAATATTCCCTGGTGGCTCAGACGGTAAAGAATCTACCTGCAGTGCAGGAGGCCTGGGTTCAGTCCCTGAGTTGGGAAGATCCTCTGGAGGAGGGCATGGCAACCCACTGCAGTATTCTTGCCTGGAGAATGCTCATGGACAGAGGAGCCTGGCAGGCTACAGTCCATGGGATTGCAAAGAGTCAGACATGACTGAAATGACTAAAGGTGTGTTTTCAACCCTAAAACTCAAGGAAATTCCCTAGATAATAGAGCAGAAAACAAAAATATGGAAAATGGTTAGAGGGGGATACAAAGTAAACCCAAGCCCTGTGTGGGCTCCAGGAATGGTTCTGCCCGCTTTTCTAGTTCTTTTGATTCTGCACTGGGTAGTTATGTTCTGCACATGCGCAGAGCAGCGCTCACCACAGGATGCTCTGCTAGAGCATTTCCTGTGTTTGGGGGCAGGGATGGCCTGAGGCCAGTCATGACTCCAAGGGGGAGTCAGCAGCCCAGTCTTCCAGCCTCTACATGGAACTGCCTCCTTGGAGCAAACTATGCTCCAGAGCTCCCTGGGCAATGAGGCTGATGCTAGGCTTGTCCTGAAACCACACCTCGGCCTCTCTTCTTCCCCTGTGGTTGCCTGCTTCTCTCATCACCCTAAAAGGTTGCTTCTGAGGGCACCCTCAGTACATCAGCTGCACAAGAATCCCTGTCTCTGCCTCTGCATCTGGGAAATCCACCCTAAGGCGGAGGGTGGTAGCGCTGAAAGCTATACTACAGGGCAATGAATCTGTAGCGGTGTTTAGGATGGCTGAGAGCAGAGAGCACTAGAGTTAAGAGAAGTCAATCAGGAACTAAATTTTAGGAAAGAGATGAGAGGTAAGAAAGGGCTGAAACTGAGAAGCAGAGAAAGAGAAAAGGAAGATAAACGGTTATGTCTGGAGAGCCTCCTTAACACTGATGCAATGTGGCAGCTGAGGGGAAGGAAGGCATGAAATAGGATGACGGTGTTTGAGATCTAGTGATGAGCGGGAAGGCAGCCCACACACAAACATCAGGTAACCAGAGAATAATCACACTGGAAGAAAGCATGCCCAGGTAGAACTATCCCCAAGACTTAGCATCTGCCTGACTTAGCAATGTACTGAGCTCTCAAATACCGTCTGTTTTTTCCCCAAAAGTGTCTGTGAGATAGGGTGGTAGGTATTCTCTTTTCTTTACTCTTTCCTCCCTTCTTGTGATTTGAAGTGCTTCCCAGTAGAGAAAAGGGAGAATAGGCCTCATATTCACTGACTTTGGACTTGGCCGGGTGACTTATTTCAGCAGATGTAATATAAAGAGACATAGCAGGATCAGAGAGTGTGTGTGTATACCCGTGATTCAACTGGGCTTGGGTGCTTTTTCAGCCCACCTTCAGAAAACATGTCCAGGTAATTACTGATACAAGGAGAGTGGAAAGACATGCAGAGCAGGCCTAAACCCAAGCCTCAGCCGAGAACCATGTGCAGCTATCCTACCCAGCCCCAACAGAATCACAAACATCTACAAACCTACAAGTGAGAAATTTCAGGAATGCTTGTTATGCAGCGCCATGGCAACAGTAGCTGACTGATACGATTAGGTAAACAGCTATCATTAAAATGCCCATTAAGCAGACGAAACACCTGACATACAGAGGAGGTAAGAATTTGCCCAAGTTCACAGCTCAAGGGCGAGGGTTAACTGTGCTCTTATCCACCTACTCAAAAAAGACTCTGCAAATTCAGACACATTTCACTGCTTAGAGGCCCAGCTCTCAAAGGAATAATTTTTAAATGCATTAAGAAAAAAACTTACAGAGTTTTCTAATAACCTAAGAAATGCATGTTTTCATATATGCGGCCTATTAAGTCTGTTCATATCGTATCAGCAAACATCATGTCGTCTTGGAGAGGTTCCTAGTTTTTCCTGTGAAATGTTTTTCAACGCCTGAGTGAATCAAAATGAATGCAAATGAGGTTTATTAAGTCAACCCCACATGGCGCTGTATTGTCAGCATTTGTAGGGCTGTGACAGGTTAGTTATTGCAGTTTGAAGGAAATGTCACCAACACAGCAGTCTGCAGAATTAACTTAAAAAATATATATATATATATGAACATCTCAGGATTTTCGACCCCTTTGAGAATCATTTCCTCAGAAGGTGACAGGGGGCTGAGAGAGGTTACATGATACCTGAGGCCAAGGGTCAGGGGCTGCAGGTAAGCACCCAGGCTTCTGAGAGCTGCTCTTAATGGACTGTGGAAAGGAAACAAAACGAGGCTGATTGGAGTTGACAAGGAGTGACAGGAGCCACTGGCAGCCGCGCCAAATGCCCTCTGCTCCCAGAACGAGTGTCAGACTGGCTTTGGGGGTGGAGCGTGGGCAGAAGCAAGAGGAGAAAGGAGGCAAGGGAGGCTGAGCTGGTGTAGGTCGGGCTTTAATAACTCCAAGGGAGCTGAGGATCCAGCCGGGGTAACATCACCCCTTCCCGGGGAGCGTTCCCGCTCTTGCCAGGGAAGGCATCAGGAATGGGCTGGCCGGGTCATCGGTCCCTTACACGACTTGATTTGGGAAGAGTCAGGAAGGGTCCTTCCTCCACATCCTCACACCCAATCTTTGTAACTTTTGGAGAACTGTTCCTTTAAGTCCTGTACCCTTTCTCTCTATAACGAGTCTCCTCTTACATGAACATACCTCACGGGACAGCAGAGGGTTAAGCATTCATCCATCAAGACCAAAGTAAAACATACCTTTTATTGAAACCTCCAGGTCCTGCATGCAGGGGAAGGAAAAGGCACTGGAGAAAATCATGCGACTAGACCAGAAATCGACGTTCCGACTTCTCAGCGCACTCAGCTAACCCTGCGGAATCCTCCTACAGCTGCGCCACAGTCAGGGATGGGCTCACACAGGGTTGCGCACCGACCTTCTCCAGGCCACAGCCGGGACAGCTGTTCTCCTCCTTTATATAAAGTGAGAGAACCCCAGGGTTTGGGAGAGCGTCTCATTTAATCCCACCTTTTTACAGAAGAGAGACTAAATGCCAGGGAAGAACAAGGAATTTCTAAGCTCACCCACCGGAGTAGAACATGAACAAGTGTTCTTTGTCAAACTTTGCCTCTCAGAAACCCACCCACACTTCTGCCTTCTCTGCAAAGACCCTGCACCCAAGACTTACACTCCTCTTGAGCACAATCAGAAGCATCTGTGAGACCATATTGGTCAATGGCATGTGGCCGTGTGCTTTTCTGCACAAAAATGAGTTTAAAAGACTCATCTGTTCAGCAGACATTTGTTGACTGCCCATTGTCCTGAGCTTCTGGAACCTCAGAGACTAAGATGCCCAAAGTGGGCAAAATCCTTGAAGGTTGAAATGCAAATTAGCTCCCAGAAGTAGAGGGGATAAGTGTTCACACTGAGGTTTCATTTTGTGAGGTAGGCAGTGAAGAAGAAAATTAGACCTCTAGGTGGACACAGCAGGTGCGTGCCTGGCAGTGTGTCTAATTCTTCCCTGCTCTATGGACTGTAAGCCCACAGGCTCCTCTGTTCATGGGATTCTCCCGGTAAGAATACTGGAGTGGGCTGCCATTTCCTTCTCCAGGGGATCTTCCAGACCAAGGGATGGAACCCGTGTCTCTTACATCTCCTACATTGTCAGGTGGGTTCTTTACCACTAGCACCACCTGAATGGACGTGGGAGACAGGGAGGAATCATCTCTCTCTCCAGCAGATAGATGAAACCAAGAGACACACTTTAGTTTTGCTAGTCCTATAGGAAAAGGCCCATGCTGTTATTTTGCATGTATATATATTAATAATATAATAATATATGTGCTGTATAATATGCAATACTTATATATAAATTGTCATTGTTTTATATTTATATGTAAATATAAATATCAGTTCAGTTCAGTCACTCAGTCGTGTCCGACTCTTTGTGACCCCATGAATCGCAGCACACCAGGCCTCCCTGTCCATCACCAACTCTTGGCGTTCACTCAGACTCACATCCATCAAGTCCGTGATGCCACCCAGCCATCTCATCCTCTGTCGTCTCTTCTCCTCCTGCCCTTAATCCCTCCCAGCATCAGAGTCTTTTTCAATGAGTCAACTCTTCACATGAGGTGGCCAAAGTACTAGACATATATAAATAAATATATAAACATAAATCAATGACTTCAGAACTCTGGAAGCCCATGAGTCTATAAAGCTGTCAGTTGTTGAAGTTCACTGGAGTTGACAGAATGTGAACTGTCCCTGCCCCAAAGATAGAATCCCAGTGAGTGCTCCTACAAGAACTGAATCCTGACCCGACATCATGCATATTCAGTGACTTAGAATTACTGGACTCAAGGACAGAGCTGAGTCTCACTCCTGAAGAGTGAGCTTCTAAAGGAAAATACCCAATAAGCAGGGGCTCCCTTAGAACTGAACTCAATAGGGCCCCTAAGGCTAGAAGTGGATTTGGAGTCTTTGGGGAAGGTCCAGAAAGAGGTCCACTTTCTGGGAAAGAAGGTTACTAGGGGAAAAGATGTGAGCTGAACCATAAAGAAGGCGAGTGCTGAAGAATTGATGCTTTTGAATGGTGCTCGAGAAGATTCTTGAGAGTCCTAGCACTGCCAGGAGATCAAGCCAATCAATCCTAAAGGAAATCCACCCTGAACATCCATTTTGAAAAGACTGGTGCTGAAGCTGAAGCTCCAATATTTTGGCCACCTGATGTGAAAAGCCAACTCATGGGAAAAGACTCTGATGCTGAGAAAGACTGAAGGCAAAAGGAGAAACGGGCGGCAGAGGATGAGATGGTTGGATGGTGTCACCAACTCAATGGACATGAGCTTGAGCAAACTCTGGGAGATAGTGAACGACAGGGAAGCCCGGTGTCTTTGGGGTGTGCTGCCGTCCATGGGGTCACAAAGAGTTGGACACATCTTAGCGACTGAACAACAACAGGGAGAAAGGATCAGGCCAAGGGCTGAGAAGCTTCAGACATTAGCAGCCACTGGAAGAGAAGGCCAGTTGAGAAGTCCAAGGGAAGCAGGATTGTCCAGGAGTTTCCCATCACAAAGCCAAGAAAACCACAGATGGTGTGGAAAAACCTCACTTAGGCCATTCGTTTCAACTCCTCTTCCCCAATGAACCTTTTAAGCAGCTTTCCTAATAGTAGAAAATGATTGATTGGAATTTCACTCCTTTTTCAACAGACAGCCATGTGGTAGAGAGAGCTGTGAACCTGGGTCAAACCCTCCGAGCTGAATCTGGCCGTGACCGTGTGTCAGAACCCAGCTGTGTGACCTCGAGGAGGCATCCTAACATCTGGAGGTCAAGACGTCCCCAGCTAAAATCACAGGTTACTGTGAGTTTTGATAAGGTAATGGATATAAATGCACGTGTAAAGGACTAGGCACATAACGTGACTTTTTTTAAACTGTAATTCTTAGAGAACTGACAAGTATGGATGTAAACAACAAAAAGACTGGTACCCAGAGTCCTGAAGATAGAAAATTTCCATTCAGATCTTGCAGGGCTTATTTGCCACTCACTATCAATGACGCTGTTTTTGGTTTGTCTGTTTGCGGCTTGTATTTATGATCACCGTTCAGCTTACTGAGTATATTTAATCCATTTTTAACACTTGAAGGGCATGGTCAAGGATGAAATGGTTCAGCAGAGATGGAAAGACCATCAGAACAGCAGGGATTTTGGCAGTGTAACTTGCTTGCTCGTCTCTCCCCCTCCCCAGCTTGGACTTGCCTTGAAAACCAGCTGCCTCACAACTAACAGAAGTGGTTTGGAGCCCCTCAGAAAAGGCCCATCTCCAGAGCACTGTCATTATTTGACCTGTCGGCTTCTTGAAAAAGCCCCATTAATAAGACACGGTTATTCGCCCTGATTCAGAACTCACTCTACAGAAAAGTCCTATCCCCAGGGTGTTTTTAAAGTAATAATAATAATCAGCAGCAGAAGTAACATCCTGTTTCGGGATGTGAAAGGAGTTTGGGAAAACAAGAGCCCAGTTCAAAACTTAAAAGGAAGATTTAGTGGGCGGCAGGGGCTTCCCAGGTGGCATTAGTGGTAAAGAACCCACCTACCAATGCAGGATACGTAAGAGATACAGGTTTGATTCCTGGGTCAGGAAGATCCACTGGAGAAGGGTTAGGCTACCCACTCCAGTATTCTTGGGCTTCCCTGGTGGCTCAGCTGGTAAATAATCCTCCTGCAATGCAGGAGACACAGGTTCAATCCCTGGGTGGGGAAGATCCCCTGGAGGAGGGCGTGGGAACCCACTCCAGTAGTCTTGCTTAGAGAATCTCATGGACCAGAGGAGCCCAGCAGGATAAGGCCCATAGGGTCACAAACAGTCAGGCTCAACTGAAGTGACTTAGCTTAGCAGGGGATGAGACGACCATAGAATGATTTGAAGAGCTATGACATATGCCTGGGAATTTGGAGGGTTGTGAGGATGTGTGGGGCTGTGCATGTACCCAGGAAAGATCAGAGAGGTCTGTAATATCTCACTCCAGGGTGTCCTTGAGACCCTGTGCAAGGAAGAAATTAAGGCTGAGACAGAGTCGTAAGGTTCCTGAGCACTTAAGGCATTGCCAAAACACACAGAGCCACTTATCAAAAATTTTAAAACATTAATTCAAAGTACTTTAGGAAATAGGTGACTAACCATTAGCTGACCCCTCAGGAAACCTAACAAATACTTCAGTGGGTACACACTGCAGGGAACATGTGTTTCACAGAAACCAACAGCAGCAGTAACAATAACAACAACAGCAACAACGGTGAAATCAAACAACAAAAGCAAAGTTTGGTGGAGGGAGATCTGATTTCTAGAATTGTCATATTATAGTATCTAAACGTTTGTGAGAAAAAACATTTATGTGTTGCTGTTGTTCAGTCACTCAGCCATGTCAGGCTCTGCGACCTCATGGACTGCAGCACGCCAGACTTCCCTGTCCATCACCAACTCCGGAGTTTGCTCAAACTCAAGTCCATTGAGTGGTGATGCCATCCAACCATCTCGTCCTCTGTTGTCTCCTTCTGCTCCTGTCTTCAATCCTTCCCAGCATCAGGGTCTTCCCCAAGGAATCTGTTCTTCACATCAGGTGGCCAAGGTATTGGAGTTTCAACTCAGCATCAGTCCTTCCAATGAATATTCAGGACTGATTTCCTTTAGGATGGACTGGCTGGATCTCCTTGCAGTCCAAGGGACTCTCAAGAGTCTTCTTCAGCACCACAGTTTGAAAGTATCAGTTCTTCAGTGCTCAGATTTCTTTATGGTCCAACTCTCACATCCATACATGACCACTGGAAAAACCATAGCTTTGACTAAATGGACCTTTGTCAGCAAAGTAATGTCTCTGCTTTTTAATAATGCTGTCTAAGTTGGTCATAGCTTTTCTTCCAAGGAGCAAGCATCTTTTAATTTCATAGCTGCAGTCACAATCTGCAGTGATTTTGGAGCCCAAGAGAATAAAGTCTGTCACTGTTTCCATTGTTTCCCCATTTGTCATGATGCAATGGGACCAGACACCATGATCTTAGTTTTTTGAATGTTGAGCTTTAAGCCAGCTTTTTCACTTTCCTCTTTCACCTTCATCAAGAGGCTATTTGCTCCTCTTTGCTTTCTACCATTAGAGTGGTGTCACCTGCATATCTGAGGTTATTGATATTTCTCCCGACAACCTTGATTCCAGCTTGTGTTTCATCCAGCCCATGATGGATGAGTACATGATGTACTCTGCCTATAAGTTAAAGAAGCAGGGTGACAGTATGCAGCCTTGATGTACTCCTTTCCCAATTTGGAACCAGTCTGTTGTTCCATGTCCAGTTCTAACTGTTGCTTCTTGTCCTGCATACTGGAGGCAGTTAAGGTGGTCTGGTTTTCCTATCTCTTTAATAATTTTCTGCAGCTTGTTATGGTCCACACAGTAAAAGGCTTTAGTATAGTCAGTGAACATAAGTAGATGTTTTTCTGGAATTCTCTTGCTCAGGCACAGGAGAGGGGTAACAAAGGACCAGCTTGGAAGGGAGTAGTCAGAAAAGAAAGATGGTAGACCCCATCAGCAACCATCAGGTAGATGATGAGAGAGGAGGAGTTTGAGAGTGAATTCCAAATTGCCTCCTATTTTAATTTCATGAAGGAAATGTCTTTTTCAATCATCATTATCCAGAATGAATGATTGATTTGTAAAATAGATCATCAAGTCCCAATCTGACTTGTTTTCAACCTATCACAATCGCTTAAGCAAAGTTTTATGTGCAGTCAAAAGAGCGCAGCATTCTTTCCATTTCCGAAGAAGGAATTCAAAGCACTGAGTGTTGGATTTCCTCAATTGTCACAGATAAGCAGATGGTGCTCAGAGGGGGCACCTCTCTGCAGGAGAGACTCTGGTTCTCAAAGCCATCTATTGTATCTGAGCCATGAGAGTGCCCTGCGGGAGCTGACAGCTCAAAAAATCAGACCGGGAAATGGCCTGTCTCCCTTGGGGTGCCAGCAGTAAATCATAACAGAGAAAGTAGAGGGGCATGATTCAGAGAGCCCAGAAATGGAAAAGGACCTGCAGGGTTGCCAGGTTCAACTCCTCATCTTGCAGGTGAGGATCTCGGCCCAGAGAGGACAAGTGACTTATCCAGGTCACTCAGCTGGATGGTGGCAGATTTGATACAGACAACTTGGCCTCTCTCTTCTTGAAGATGCTGCATGGCCCCCAGGCAGGCCAGGATGTCACTGAGAGACACATGGGCATGCTTGTACAGCCCTGGCAGGCCTCACAGCAAGTAAGAGAACCTTCTGCTGCAACCCTGATGACGAAATTCAATTAGCTACTAATTGGTTGATTGGCAGCAAGCTCTGTGAGGCAGTAAGGAGCACATTAAGCGGAGTAAGAAGTGCACATTTCTTAGATCTGATTCTCTTAATGATCACTTCTGTGCCCCCCCCCCCGTGATGCTGTGCACCCCTGCCCTAGGAAAGCTCTCAGGAGGCACATTTCTTAGATCTGATTCTCTTAATGATCACTTCTGTGCCCCCCCCAGTGATGCTGTGCACCCCTGCCCTAGGAAAGCTCTCAGGAGGCACATTTCTTAGATCTGATTCTCTTAATGATCACTTCTGTGCCCCCCCCAGTGATGCTGTGCACCCCTGCCCTAGGAAAGCTCTCAGGAGGCACATTTCTTAGATCTGATTCTCTTAATGATCACTTCTGTGCCCCCCCCAGTGATGCTGTGCACCCCTGCCCTAGGAAAGCTCTCAGGAGGCACATTTCTTAGATCTGATTCTCTTAATGATCACTTCTGTGCCCCCCCCAGTGATGCTGTGCACCCCTGCCCTAGGAAAGCTCTCAGGAGGCACATTTCTTAGATCTGATTCTCTTAATGATCACTTCTGTGCCCCCCCCAGTGATGCTGTGCACCCCTGCCCTAGGAAAGCTCTCAGGAGGCACATTTCTTAGATCTGATTCTCTTAATGATCACTTCTGTGCCCCCCCCAGTGATGCTGTGCACCCCTGCCCTAGGAAAGCTCTCAGGAGGCACATTTCTTAGATCTGATTCTCTTAATGATCACTTCTGTGCCCCCCCCAGTGATGCTGTGCACCCCTGCCCTAGGAAAGCTCTCAGGAGGATCCCATGACCTTTCAGCTGTCAGATGACTCATGCCGTCTCTTTCTTTTTCTGTCTCACTTTCACCATCTTCTCTTCTTAGTCTTCTTCATCCAGCCTTTCCCAAGCTGTGCTCTTCAGAACTTTACTGCCAGTAGAGTACCAGTTGAATGTTTAATGACTGGCTCTCTTGGATAAAGAACTCTGATTTGTAGCATTTAGGAATTTCCATGGTGTAAATACTCCCATCATTGGCTAATTGCAAGATACCAACACAATATATACTGGCTTACAGAATTCCTGATAATTTAACAATTGGTTCTTACAAGTAAAAAAAGCTGTTTCCTACACGACACTGATAAGGTTTAGGTCCCATCTGAAAGCATAAAAGTGCACATTCTTCTCAAGAACATATGGAATATTCTCCAGGATAGATCACATTGTTGTTGCTCAGTCGTTAAGTCCAATCCAACTCTTTGTGATCCCACGAATGGCAGGCTTCCCTGTCCTTCACTATCTCCCAGAGCTTGCTCAAACTCACATCCATTGAGTCAGTGATGCCATCCAACCATCTCATCCTCTGTCATCCCCTTCTCCTCTTGACCTCAATCTTTCCCAGCATCAGGGTCTTCTCCAGTGAGTAGGCTCTTCATATCAGGTGGCCAAAGTATTGGAGCTTTAGCTTCAGCATCAGTCTTTCCAATGAATATTCAGGGTTAATTTGCTTTAGGATTGACTGGTTTGATCTCCTTGCTATCCAAGAGACTCTCAAGAGTCTTCTCTAGCACCATAGTTCGAAAGCATCAGTTCTTTAGCACTCAGCCTTTTTTATTGTCCAACTCTCACATCTACACAAGACTACTGGAAAAACCATAGCTTTGACTAGACAGACCTTTGTTAGCAAAATAATGTCTCTGCTTTTTAATACTCTGTCTAGGTTTGTTATAACTTTCTTTCCACATACCTCCCTTTCCAAGAAAAAATCATTCTCCAGAAAAAAAAAAAACACAACTGAAACTCATTTTTCCTAAGATGTAAATACACGGTAATAGCTTAAACTAGTACCTTTCCAGACTATTTATATCTTTGTACCTTAAAAAAAAATCTTAAAGCTAAAGTATTCCAATTCCCCTCCAGGGATTCCAGGCAACCCAGAGGATATGAGGAAATAGGAATTCTAGACCAACAGTGTCATGAAAGTGCCCCCCAAATATCACAGAAATGCTGCCCGACCTATCTATGTGAAAGTCTGCCCTTGATCTCTACTTTCCAAGACCTGCCACTATCCCAACAAGCTGCAGACTTCCTCTCCTGTGCTTCCAGACAAACATAGGATGAGATCAGGACATCTAAGTAAACTGAGGTACAAAGCGTGGCATCCAGACCCAATGACAAGATAGGAAGCAGATGTCCTGAGTCTGGCCAGCAGACCTGAGTGCTAATCTCAGAGCCACCAGTCTCCAGTTGTCTCACTTCACAAAAGGTACCTTATCTAAGCTCTGCTTCTCATCTTTGAAACAGGACTTCTATCGCCCACCTTGGAGGATAGCTGGGGGCCTGATGGTGGTGATGGTAACTCCCAATGGTGCTGATGTTCCTGAAGGAAGTACTCAAGCCCTACCTTTACTAGGAAACTAGAAACACCAGAGCTGGACTAAAAACTAAAAACCCCGGAGTCTTCCTTGCAGCTGATCCCAGTTGCAGGCTATCATGTCCTCCCTGCAACTCACCCAGGCTGCCAGCCCAAATGATGGAACTCTGTAAGACACCGAAACGTAGGTGAGGGCAGCGTTCCTCTCTGGGGGAGCTGGACCAGCGGTTGATTGGTGCTGACAGCAGGTGCGGGGGAGACATTTTTGCCAACCGCCCAGTATCCCTGGTCCTCTGGTAATTCAAATTACTTTCCAAATGTCATTGCATCTGTCTGAGTCTGACAGCTCTTCACACTGGGGCCCTTTCTCTGAGCCCGAAGACCCGGACATATTCCTGAAGGGGCTTTTGATCTTCATTTCTTCCCAGGTGGGAGGGTCCTTTGTCAGACAAAGTCCAGACTCATGAAACTTGAGGACAAAAAAAACTAGTGACAGGTAGTCTGGCAGTGAAGACAATAACACATCGAATGCAGGGACCCAGCTAGTTGGATAAGACACATGACATTCCTGAAAATGAACAGTCAGGGGAAAATACTTAGGCTGTTCTTCAAACCCACGATGGCATCCTCCCACTTATCTTGAAATCTGACTTCTAGTAACTCCCAAAGTGTGCAAGCAGAGTCCGGACACCTAAAAGAAATATTACACAATCTTACGAGTATTGCTTAGAAGAAGAACTAAAGCACTTGTTCAAAGCCTCTTCTCTCTAGCTTAGCATAAAAGTCTAACAATCCCAGATATCTGGTTTTCCAGTTTCCTGCAAATTGATTGTAGCGCCTGTAAGATGTACCAATGGAGGGAGAGGTAGGCATTAGACAGCTCAATAATAGCAATGAGGAGTGACAGCTGGCAGCCTGGTGGCAGAAACCGAAAGGAACTGGAGGAGAGTGTGTGTGCTGGAAGGTCACAGAAATTAGGCAGGGTCATCGAGAAAGGGTTAAACTCTCTCGTGTTTCTGAAAAGGTAAGGAGATACAGAATACATCTGAGAAAGCCTTCCACCCAGAATGCCGAAAGGAAATGAAATTCGGGGCTTAGAAAGAACAAGCTTGGGAATTCAGGGAAATTCACTTAAGTGGAACGCTGTCCTCCCCTGACAGTGCAAGATAAATGAGACAGTGCGGCACCTGCAAAGGCCACCGAGCAGGGGCTGGGAGAGAAAATCGCCCCCTGTCACCTTTCCAGCAGCTCATAGCGTTCCTAAATTCCCCCCATCCTCCCAACAGCAACCACCGGTCCCGCCTCGCTGTAGGAATTGCTGTGTGCAATTGCTGTGTGCGCACAGGCCGCTTTGTTGTAATGCTGGCCTGGGGGCAGGGAGGTGGGCCTGTTCCTTGGGAATGAGTGTCACGGAGAGATGGATGGTGCCAGACACTTGGCTCCTACCTCTCCTCATCTTCTCTTCTCTGTCCCTTCTGTCTGCCACCTCCCTCTTCACAGGGCACCCAAAGCCAGGCTGGGCCTGCAGCGACAGCTCTTGATTCTCAACAGGCCTTCAGCTTTCACTCACAAGATAAGCATCTCTCCACATTCTTGGAGGCTTGCACCAACTTGCACCACGTCCCTAAGCACTCAGGGCCTCAGATCAAAAGCTCCAGGGGCTCAGAGCCCCACCCCAGCCTGCCCCACACTCCTGCCACCCCAGAATCAGTTCTGGTTGATCTGGGGTGGCCCTGGCATTAGCAGGTTTCAGAAGCTCCCTGCAGGATTCAGATGAGCAGCCAAGGCTGAGAACTGCTGATTTAACTCTGGGGCACAATCAGGAGAAGCTGCCACCCGGGAGCTCCAAGAAAGACCCTGTGCCCTGATGGCTCTGCCATGGTGAGCCCGATGCTGCAGTCAAAGCTGACTCTGTGGAGGTGAATACAGCCCACAGGCTGCTTTCAATGTTCAGTTCAGTTCAGTTCAGTTACTCAGTTTTGTCCGACTCTTTGCAACCCCATGGACTGCAGCACGCTAGTTCTCCCTGTCCATCACCAAATCCTGGAGCTTGCTTAAACTCATGTTCATCGAATCGGTGATGCCATCCAACCATCTCATCCTCTGTCATCCCCTTCTCCTCCTACCTTCAATCCTTCCCAGCATCAGAGTCTTTCCCAAGGAGTCAGTTCTTCAGATCAGGTGGTCAAAGTATTGGAGTTTCAGCTTCAGCATCAGTCCTTCCAATGAATATTCAGGACTGATTTCCTTTAGAATTGACTAGTTTTATCTCCTTGCAATCCAACGGACTCTCAAGAGTCTTCTTCAGCACCACAATTCAAAAGCATCAGTTCTTCAGCACTCAGCTTTCTTTGTAGTACAACTCTGACATCCATACAAAACCATAGCCTTGACTAGATGGATCTTTGTTGGCAAAGTAATGCCTCTGCTTTTTAATACGTTGTCTAGGTTGGTCATAGCTTTTCTTCCAAGGAGCAAGCGTCTTTTAATTTCATGGCTGCAGTTACCATCTGCAGTGATTTGGGAGCCCAAAAAAGTAAAGTCTCTCACTTTTCCATTGTTTTCCCAACTATTTTCCATGAAGTGATGGGACCGAATGCCATGATCTTAGTTTTTTAAATGTTGCATTTTAAGCCAACTTTTTCACTCTCACTTTTAATGTTCAGATACTGAGAATGGAGGGAATGAGGGGTTTGATGGGACAGGAGTCGAAGTGTGGCGGGAAAAGAAGCCTCTGGAAGCTTTGAAAGTGTTGACTCACTAACAGCAGCCTGAGCAGACAGGTAAGACTTCACAGGCGCCCTTGGGCAGAAGAGAAGTTGAGTGTGGTTGTTATCACTGCACACTCACTGCTGATCAGAAACAGCCTGAGAGCCTTTGAAGAAGGAAATGTGATCTGCCCTTGTAAGGCTTTCCCCTCAATGTTACCTGTACAAGTTCACCTGAGCGAGATGGGCCTGAAGACTCTCACCGGCCCCTATCCTGGCACTGGCTTCCTGGAGGGAACTGGTCTTCAGGCCTGGCTTCGCCAGAAGCGTTTGCCTCATACTTGATGAGGACTTTGGGAGCAAAAAGCTGCCCTTTCTACTCATACATCAGAAAGCGGTGCTTGCATTCTGGCCACCCCTGAAGACCCTTGTGCTCAATCTAACCATCCTAGCATGTGGGTAAAGAGTCCAGGAGCCCTGGTCAATGTCTTGACTCACTCGTACCCCTACCTGGTGCCAACAAATGATTTAAGGTAGCATAGAAAGACCCCACATCCTTCCACAAAGTAAAATCCATTTCAAATGAAGAGACTTGAGGCCAAAAGAAAATAAGAGAAGCGAGTATGATTCATACCAAAACACAGACACATCTTGGAATTCAACACACTGGTGGAGAGAGAGGCCACTGCTCTGCCTCTGAGTTTTCTAGTTCCCAACACAAAAGAAAGCAGGCTCTCTACACAATTCAGAGCCCATAACATCAAATCTAAACAGTCGTTCAGATAAACAGAACGATTCCTGGAACTGAAACCAGACAGAAAACCTCCCCTAGCTCCACGTGGAAAGGACCCTGTGATTTAGCGAAAAGATCCTCAAGGCAGTCTTTCTGTAAACATGGCAATGAGTTTCACAGGTCTGTTTTTAAAAACATCCCTCAGTGAAGGCTGATGTCACAATGCCAAATTATCCTCCAATTAGAAAAAAAAAATCTGCAGGAGACCAGGACAAATGTTCCAAGGACCAAAGCTTGACTTAATTCAAAAGTAGATGTTCCAGGAAGGAGACGAATGGTAGATTGGGTCATGGTCATTTTCCAGGTACGAAAACTGAGGCTCAAAATACAGTCTGGATGAGTTATGTGTCAGACGCTCCCATCTGCTAAGCCAAAGAGCAAGAACTCAAACAAAGGCTCTGGTATTGTTCGTCTTTTGGTCTAGCTTGTGTTCTAATCCAGACAGTACAACTGAGGGGGGTGGTCTGTTAAGATGGGAAACCCCTGTTGATGGCTGCTACAAGATAAAAGAGGGCTTCCCAGATGGCTCAGTGGTGAAGAATCCGCTTGCCAATGCAGGGAGACACAGGAGACGTGAGTTCCATCACTGGGTCAGGAAGATCCCCAGGAGAAGGACATGGCAACCCACTCCGACATTCTTGCCTGAAAAATCCCATGGATAGAGGAACCTGGTGGGCTATAATCCATAGTGTTGCAAAGAGTCAGACGACGACAGAAGCGACTGAGCATGCACGCAAACGTCAGATAAAAGGGAGCCCCAAATTCATACTTGGCCTGCCCCTCACCGAGATCCTCAACTTTCCCTCCTGTTACATGGTATATCCCCGGCTCCACTCCACCCCTCCCAGCCTGAATGGCCCTCCCACCACCCACGGAGTCGGATAGACAGCCCCTGCCTTGATGGCTGGAGGTGCCACACCCCACCTTCCGCCTGTACCCCAAAGCAGCCCCCTGCACTGGCCTCGGCCACCTTGGGCTCCCCTACCTTTGTTCCCCCCAGGGGTCCCCAGAGCTGTAAACATGCCCCAGGGCTCAGGCATGGGAGGGGAGCAGCAAATAGGGGATCTGTCGGGGGGACGAGGAAGAAAGAGAAGAAAACGTCCCCCTCTGAAAGCTTTCCAATCACTCCAGCCACCACCATCTCTAATTCTTTTCTTAAAGTATAAAATCATTCTTCCACTGATCTTGCTCGTGGTCAGAGCTCAGTACAGGCCCATCCGTCACAGGGCTGATTTGGTTCAGCAGGTGTTGGCTGGGCCATCGCTCATTTCAGGCTAATCTGCTGGCGGCTGTCAGGGGTTATGGAGTATTTATTGAGTTTGTGTCAGGTCCGGATGACCAATAGCCAGCAGCCGGTGGATACGCACTGACATTGATGATATTGCCGAATTAAGCGAGGTGATGTATACTCAACTTGCTTAGAGCCAGCAACGGACCCTGGGATCGTTTTATAACCTGATGCAGACGATCCCTGGGCTTCCCTTTGTAAAGAAAACATCACACGCAGGGCCGATTCTCTTTAAAGGAAAAGATACATGGTCCTCACAAAAGCAGTCATGTCTGCATTTCAGTGAACAAGAGCGTCTCCTGGGGAGGCTGGAGCCAACACACAAGATCCAGACATTTGCAAATGGCTTTCTACGCGCTGCCAAGGACCCTCAGAGTCACAACACTTAGATACTGGATTCACAGCACTTCGATGTTAGAACTCACCAGGAAGAGGCATTGAGCAGTGACCTAGACTCAAGAGGATGAATGTAAATCGAGTCAAAATCTGCCTTTGGTGGCAGCAAGATATCACAGATAAGAACACTGGGGTTGAGTCAGACAGCAGATAGGATCATGACGCCATCTGAGGCCATTGTGCAGTTGGGCAAGACACTGTGTGTGCTCTGCTACCCAGAGATAGTTTCTTGTTATCTCCTTGTCGTCTCCTCTAGCTAGTCCTCTCCCTGAAACCTGACTAGACTCCAAAGCAACTGATAAAATCTCCTACCACCAGCACCTGAGGGATGGGGATATTGTCCCCAACTCATGGGACCATCACATTCAAATAAGCAGAATTAGGCATAAAGGGTCCTACTTAGCCCACCTCGCAAAGGACCCTCTGATTACAAATCCCACGGTCATTCTCATGGCTGAGGTCAAGTCTCCAGCACACTCACAGGGAGTAGCAGGTGTGATGTCCTGCCCTGCACCAAGAAGGGCCTGGCAGGATGTGTTGGCACGGGCAAGGGTCTGTAGCTGGGATGCTGAGAGGGTCACTTGAGTGGTCTGGGTCTCAGGGTCTCCTTCTGGAAAAGACTGCCCTCTGAGGGCCCTTCATCTCCAAGTTCCCTCCAGTCCACAGCGTCTGATTTGGAAGAGTCTCCTTTCCAACGCCACCACTTCTTCCTTTGAGAGAAGCCCTATCCCCAGTAATGCGGTGGTGATCCCTGCCTTTTGGACGAGGAATCAGCAGGTGGCGGGGGGAGCCTTTCCAAAGGCCTAGATGCGGATTGGTACTCACAAGTGTTCTCCTTCCAATGCCCAGCCATAGCTTTCATTCCTGAACACCTACGCTGGGCCAGGCAACAAGAGGATACTTTATTTGTAAAATACAAAGAAAGACACTGTGGCTTCAGGAGCTGAAGGGAGCCATCGAGATGGCACAGCTGGAAAGAGATGCAGCTGAGATTCCACTCTGGTCCCATCTGTGTCCGCTGGCTGGGCACCACCCACTAAGCTGCCCTGCCCAAGACAGGGGGATCACGCAGGAATCATCAGTGAGTCCCAATGTCTTCCTTCCTCCCCAGGCTTTTTGGAGAAGGGCTAAGGAGCATAATGGTGAGTTTTACACCTCCCCTCCCCCTCCAACACCTCTCCCCTGCCCGTCTGCCCGTCCCCACAGGAAAGGGGAGAATTAAACACAGGCACTAAAGAAGGAAAGAAAGAATGGGGTCCCAGGTAATCGTTCCCAAATCATCAATGACCGCCTCAACAAACCTACCAAGTACGAATTAATCTGCCACATATTGATAGAAACACAGATGCATTTTATACACACGTACACACGTAAGTTTGCACGAATGTTCCCTGGACGGGTAGGTGCTCTTCACAAACGGATGACGAGCTCTGTGATGCTTCCCCGTGATGGAATTGAATTTAGGTCACAGAACATCATCTGGCCCAATTACCACTGAATTATTCCACACAAAATATCAAAGTGAATTTTTGGGGGCTGTCAGCCCGGTTGATGAGTCGGGCGGCTGTCAGCCCGGCTGCTCCCGCCTCCGGTGCCAGAGAAGAGTCTGAAAGTCACGCAGTCCAAACAGCGACCTTGGCGGGGGACGGGGTGAGATTACCAGGATGATGAAATGCCAAGGCGAAGGTTCCGGAGTCCGGATTTGAATACCTGTTTACATGGAGAATAACAGATAGCCACCCACGGACTGCAAGGTTGTAACTCACTCCCCAGAGTGCCGCCAACGCCATAAAACACGCTGGCCCTGCTCACGATGTCTGCACCCTGGCAGCCAGGCTGGGGAGTGATTTAGGGCCCCGGATCCATTCAGAGACTATCTGATCTATTGTCTTTCATTACAAGCACTAGTCTGTCTCTCTCCCTCTCTCACAACTTTTTTTTTCTCCTCCAAGAAGCATAATCTCCCTTAAAGAGATGCTACTCAGAAGTGCTCGTTTGATTCAAAGATAATGAGGGTTCTTTATGCCATAAAAAATTCTTAACCCCTGCCACTGTAAAAAATAAAATAAAATACATGTATTTTTTATTTTCCCTGCAGATCAGCCAGGACCTGTGTCCTCCTCTTGTTATCCCGGTGGGCAAATCTATCCCTGTTTGTACCCTCAGCTCCTCCCTGCAGAGTCCCTCTCCCCAAAAGCCAGCAGGGCCACCCACTCCTTTGCTTCTCTTCTGACTAATTGTCTTGGGCCATCTGATGTTGAAATAATCCATAATTGCTTAATCTATCCGCGTCTGTGTGGCAAGAAGCGGAAAAGCACTTTAGAAAGATCAATCATCTAAAATCATTGAGCAGCATATTGGAAGCCGGGTCGTCGCCTGCTCCCAGCTGGGAAAATGATGGTGGTAGGAGATAAAGACTTGGGAGAGGAGGCTTCTCCCTCTCCACCGCTTTTTGATTCTGAGATAGATTACCAGGATACTAACTGCTCTCCGTTCGCGCTAAACAAAGATAATAGCACTGGAAGTCACAGCTACATAAATGATACGACAATCAAATAAACCACCCCCTACCCCTGGTCCCCTGCCAGAACTAGCAGGCTAATAGATTAAGCAGCATGGTAGGGGGGGTACATCTTTGCCATGGGGACCTTGATCACTGGGGACCAAGTGGAACAGAGAAATCTGAGTTCCTAAACAGCTGGAAAAAAAAATGTAAAAGGCTCCATCCAGTCTCTATAAATAAGAGAGAGGCAGGCTAGAGACAGCTTGGAGGAGTAGGCTCAAACCTTCCATAGCAATCAAATAAGCAGCCATTCACTCGGCATCCCTGGACAGCAGCTTGCAGGGACAAGGGTACCACTATTTTCAAGGTTATGCCTCTCAAGCTGGTATCTGTCTCCTTCAGCCTGCACTTCACCTGCTTGTACTCAGAGTCTGTTGTTGTTTTGGCGCTAAGGTGCGTCCAGCTCTTGGCGACCCCATGGACTGGGGCCTGCCAGGCTTCTCTGTCCATGGAATTTTTCAGGCAAGAATACTAGAGTGGGTTGCCATTTCCTCCTCCAGGGGAATCCTCCCAACCCAGGGACTGAACCCATGTCTCTTGCATCTCCTGCTTTGGCAAGCAGATTCTTTACCACTGAGCCACCAGGGAAGCCCTACTCAGAGTTTAGGGACTGTTTTTCTGCTGCTGCTCTTGCAGCAGTAGCTGCTCCCAGAGCCCTGGCCTTTCTGAAAACCCACCCCTCACTGTCCCTGATACTCCCCTTCCCCTGTAGAGGAAATGTGGCAAGGAAGAAGGGCGTCATCAGGATGAGAAAGAAGAACCAGCAGGTGAGGTCTCCTCTCACTCTTCCCTGTTGTTGGCCTGAATGCAACATTCAGAGATGTGGCCTTGGGCACAGGGTACCAGGAGGGATGCCCAGACGTCCCTGGAACCACACAGTCTCGACGTGCAGCGAAGATGGAAAAACAGGCTTACAGCACGAGCCCACAGCGGACTGGACCACTGATGGGCCGTGCAAATCGCATAGCCTCCTGAAGCTCAGTCTTAAAGATCCTTCACCGCGACATCGTAAAGTTCAGACCTGGTATTTTAAGCAACTGACAAACATCACACATTTCCGTAAACAGTAACTGATGTCATTCAATTGTTGCCTCCTCAGAAGAGTGGGCTTCCTGAGTGGCTCAGGGGTAAAGCATCCACCTGCAATGCAAGAGACACAATCCCTGGGTTGGGAAGTTTCCCTGGAGGAGGGCATGGCCACTCATTCCAGAATTCTTGCCTGGAGAATCCCATGGACAGAGGAGCCTGGCGGGCTACAGTCCATGGGGTTGCAAAGAGTCGGACACGACTGAAGAGACTTAGCACTCATGCACGCACATCCTCAGAAGAACCCCGTACGGTAGGTGTGATTATTCTTTTCAAATTACAGATGAGAACACTGAGGCAGGGAGAGGTTAAGTAACTTGCTTAAGGACACACAGGTTTGCACTGAAGTTATAATAGATGCCAGCTGCTACGTCTCTCATCAAGGAAGACCGACTTGCTCTGAACGGAAACCTCACTCGTGTCCTCCTGTCTGTAGCTACTCAGCCATGTGAGGCTCTGAAGTAATTGCTAGAGCAGCGTCTGCTGTTCCAGGGGTTCAGAGCCGCAGGTCACCTGGGGCAGACTGGGAGTCCAGCTGGTGTGTACCGGTCACCTCTGCCCCATCCGCTCCTTCTGTCTCTCTGATCCAAAAGGACTCCAGCTTCACCGCTCTCGAGCCCACAGCCCCAAGAAGCTAGGTTGTGCTTGAGTCCATGCCTAAGGGAGGATACAGGGGCGCCCTCAGAACTGGGGGGAAACCACGTTCTCCCTGCCTGATCTCCCCCTTCCCTGGGGAACAGGGGTGCCATGTAGCAAAGAGGGTCCAGACTCACCCATGGAACCTGCTGACTCCCCATGCAGGGAAGGGATGAGCATAAAAGGGAATGGCAGAACCCACTAGAATTTCATGTCTTGGACTCAAAGGCAGCAAGCAGATCAGGGACTCTATCCCCAGGACTCTGGCACCAGGAAGAATCTAAGCAGAGAACTCAAGTCCCAGGTGTCCTCTATTCCATCACTTTCCCTCAGCACCTCAGCCTCACCCACCACACACATCCCTGCCCACACGATGCTGTCTCTGCCAGAATAAAACCCAACTAGGGGGAAGGATCAGAGAAGGCAATGGCACCCCACTCCAGTACTCTTGCCTGGAAAATCCCATGGATGGAGGAACCTGGTAGGCTGCAGTCCATGGGGTCGCTAAGAGTCAAACATGACTGAGCGACTTCACTTCCACTTTTCACTTTCATGCATTGGAGAAGGAAATGGCAACCCACTCCAGTGTTCTTGCCTGGAGAATCCCAGGGATGGGGGAGCCTGGTGGACTGCCGTCTATGGGGTCGCACAGAGTTGGACACGACTGAAGCGACTTAGCAGCAGCAGCAGCAGCAGCAGGGGGAAGGATAGGGTGGGACAAATTGAGAGAGATATATACACCGTTGTGTGTAAAATAAATAGCTAGTGGAGAGCTGCTGTATAGCTCAGGGATGCTCTGTGGTAACCTAGAGGGGTGGGAGGGAGGCTCCAGAGGAAGGGATATATTTATACATATGGCTGAGTCACTTTGTTGTACAGCAGAAACTAACATAATATTATAAAGCAATTATTCTCCAATTAAAAATTTAAAAATCAAAAAAAGAAAAACAAGGGTTTACAGTTAGCTAAGTCCATTTTTATACCAAAAGAACAATTATAATAGGTGATGCGGTAGAAGGAGCAGGCAAATAGAACTCTGGGAAATAAGAAGGAGCTAAAAACTACTTTTATGTACCTATGGAGACATGATATATGATAAAATGTCACCAAAAAACAGTGGGAAAATAACAGATTTTTAAATAGAATAGATGTTATTTGGAGATCACTACATAGGGGGTAAATCTGCTGATTATATGCAATGAAATTGCTAAATGCATCAAAGACCCAAATATGAAAAATGAAACTACAAATATAATTTTAAATGCAAGAGAACTCTTGTAATAGAAGGTGAACATTTTCTTAAATAAAACCTCAAACACACAAATCTTAATACAAAAATACTTAGTGGATTCAAGCACAGTGTTTCTATGCCATCAACAACAGTATAGACAGAATAACAAATGAGCAGGAAATAGGATAAAATTGTTTTTGATGTTTAAAACCAACAAATGGATTATTCTCTGGAATACACAAGCAATTTTCACAAATAAACCCAAGAAAATGGAGAAGGGATTAAGTAAGCAATTCACAGAAAAGGGAATCTGAATGGCGAATATACATAAAGAGATATCTAACTTTAGTAGCAACTAAATAACTATATAAATTTAAATATCAGTAAGATACTGCTTCCTGACTATCCAAATGTCCAAAATTTTAAAATCAGGTAATACATTTTGGAAAGTTATGGAGGGATATGAACTCTCATGCATTCTGGGTGGTCATGTACCCCAGTGTTTCCATTATGAAGAACAGTACTTAGTCAAAGTAAGAATGTGTATGCTCTAATATCCAGTAATTTTAAAGCATTTAAGTCTCATAATTGACTGAAGTAGCATGGAATTGGAGAGCATTTAAATCTATTTTCCTACCACTAGGGAAATAGATAAATGTGATGACTACATGCACACTGTGGAGTCCTGTCTACCGCTTATGAGTATTCACTACAGTAGGTTCATAGAGTAATATGGGTAGACTTTGACAATGAAGAGTTGATCCCACTTGTAGTGGGTTGAATAGAGAGGGGCTGAGAGAACTTCCACAAAGAACTAAGTGAGAAAAAAAAAAAAAGACTGAGAGTGGTAAGGAACCTAAGCTCTCCCACATCACTGGTTGTGCAAACTCTTTGAAAATATTTTGACAATACTGACTAAAATAAACGAGTGAACACCCAATAATTCTGCTCCTCGGGATGTGCCCATCAGACGTGGACATCTAAGTTCATCATAAGGATCTATAAGAATGTTCATAGCAGCACTACTTGTAAGCCCCTCAACACCTGAACAACCCAAATATCAACCAAGCAAAGAATGGATAAATTCATTCTGGTATAGTCACACAACCGAGTACTATACTGCAATGACAGTAAAGGAACAGCATGGATTAACCTCACAAATATAAAGTTCAGTGAAAGAAGTCAAACAGAAAGGATAACATGCTGCAAAATTCCATTTATGTACAATTCCAAAGCAGGCAAAATCAGTCTGTGGTGTTGACATGCAGAAGGGTGGTTCCCCATGGCAGAAGGCTGTGACTGGAACGGGTGTGAGGGGGTCTTCTGGATTCAGATCATGTTCTGTTTCATTATCGGAGTGCTAGTCAGCTTTGTTAGTGTTGTGAAATTCACTAAGATATACCCTTACAATGTGTGCAATTTTCTGTATGTACATTGTATTTCCACAAAAATATACATAATAAAATCAGTGTTGAATGGCACCATAAGAAGTAAAATTAATTCAACCCAAGTGCCTGTGGTTATCAAAAGAAGAAGAAAAATTAAATAGAACACAATAAAGAAGAAAAGTGAAATAAAACCAAAGAGAAATAGAAAAACTCTAAGGGGAAAGAGGAGAAAAAGAAAAAAAAAAGGCAAAGAGAGGGAAACCTATTTGTCAAATCAGTAAAGATGGAGCACTGAGGTGATTGTGGTATAAAACAATATTTACAGAAGTGAAAGCTTTTTAAGCAGGTGGCCCTGTTGCTACCACACTCATTAATCTCTTTCACCACCACCGAATTTGGTTTCATAACGAAAGCAAGGGCATAATCCTTACTGTATGAGTGCTTTAAGAAGAAAGAGATAAAGAGAAAAAGAAAGAAAAATGAAGGAAGGAAGGAAGAAGGGAGGGAGAAAGGGAGTCGGGGGAGAGGGAGGATAAAGGAAGAGACTCGGTCCACTTGACTTTCCAGGACCATTTTAGTCTGGGAAGCCTGCTGGCCCAGTGATATTTGACTGGTTTTTTAAAAAGCAGGGGATGAGGGGAGATTGTGTAGCAAATATTGCTCAGCTTTTCTACAAGTGGTAAGGAACGAGGGTCTGCGGACTTGTTATTGGGTGCAGGCAAGTTATTTTTCAGATCCCTTTCTTTGTTTAGAGTGGGCAACAGAGTCTCACTTGGTACAAGGTATGAAATGACCTGTCCCAGCCTGGAAAGACATCGATCCCCAGAAAATATACTTCGTTCTGCAAGTTCTGTTCTTGGGTCATGGTTTTGCTTTATTCTTTTTGACCCGGAAGACGTATTGTTGTGTCCGACTCTTTGTAACCCCCAGGGACTGCAGCACACCAGGCTTCCCTGTCCTTCTCTATCTCCCAGAGTTTGCTCAGACTCATGTTCATTGAGTCAGTGATGCCATCCAACTGTCTCAGCCTCTGTCGCTCCCTTCTTCTCCTTCCCTCAATCTTTCCCAGCATCAGGGTCTTATCCAATGAGTTGGCTCTTCACACCAGGTGGCCAAAGTACTGGAGCTTCAGTTGAAATCTAAATGCCTCCCAGCCAGACAGAAGGTGCATTCTGAGGGTACTGATTTGGGCGTGAGCTTTCAAAAGTGGGAGAAGTTCTCATCCCAATCAGCTCTTGTTCTTCTAGTTTTCCTGTTGCTCCATCCATCATCCCTTCATTCATGCACAGCCTTTGGAAATAACTTCAGTTAGAGTTACAAGCATAGAGAACTCCCCCAGTCCCTGAAAAGGCTCACACAAAAGAATGGAAAACTCAAGGTTTGGAAACCATAACTGTGACCTGCAGTATGTCTAAAGTGGATCGTAATTCTTCCTGTTTCTTTTTTATAGGAAGGTCTTTAAAGTGTCCACATTTATCAAATCATGTTTCCTTCAGATATTTCCAACCATTTTCCTGAAAAGTAATTGCTCACCTGATGAATTTCCTGTCTTTTCTTCACAACCCTTCTCGGCCACCCCCTCCTCTCTGCTCCCAGGACAACGCCCTGCATGCCAGCACTAAGCTTTCTGCCAACATCGCTCATTGCACATACAGCATACTACATTAAAAATACGTACTGTGCATGGCTGTCACACACCGGACCTGAGGTTTCTGAGGGTACAATTTGATTCCTTGTATTCACTTTGGGAAAATTTAGCAACTAAACCCATATCTGATGCTTGCTAAGAGCTCAAGGTTATTTCCCTGGTGGCTCAGTGGTAAAGAATGCGCCTGTCAATGCAGGAGACATGGGTTCAGTCCCTGGGTCAGGAAGATACCCTGGAGAAGGAAATAGCAACCCACTCCAATAGTCTTGCCTGGGATATCCCATAGACAGAGGAGCCTGGTGGGATATAGTCCATGGGGTCAGGCACCACTTAGCAACTAAACAGCAACAATAAGATTATTTGCAACAACCTCATTATTTGTGGAATGGATTGTGGAAGTAACAATTCTTTCATAGGGTCTAATTCAAATTTTACGAATGGAATTCAGGAGAAAGGTTAAAATAGTGTGAAGATATATTACGCCAAAGTTAGGAAAGCAGAGACCACTCATCCATCTAACATGTTTGTTCTGCAAGCAGCCTCAGTAAAACCCAGCAGATCTCTCTTTTTATCTATCCCATCTCATCTTCTGTCTCCTCTTTACCTCCAAACACTTCATTGTTTGGAGGTAATAAGAATTCACTGTAAATTTAAAAATAAAAAAAAAATTTAAGAAAAGACTTGGTATTGCTGAGAATTGTACTCTCTGGAGAATGACTTTCCACAACATTGGTCCAAATATCAAATCCTTTAATCTGCCTTTTTTCTCCTGTCCAAGTTCACCATAGTAGAGCTACATGGTACCATAAAGTACTATTTGTATTTCTAATGATATTAGCAGTTCAAGATTGGCAAATCTCATTTATGCATTATCTCATTTGACCCTCATATCAACTCTGTAAAAGAAGTCCAAGTTTACAAGTGAGTAAGTGGAGACTCAGAAAGCCTCAATGACTATTCAAGATCATGAGCTAATCCATAGCAGTCAAGACTTAAACTCAAGTCCTCTGCTAACATACCTGTTCTAACTATGCTTCTGATAACAACCATCATCCACTCACATCATGTTCCCGGGTACTAGCCACAACCCAGGGTCTTTATAAAGATGGCACTGTAGAGTTTAAATACACTTCTTGTTTACTACATAAATTGTACACTATCATTGAGAAGGGCAAAAGTCTGGAGCCCAGGGATTGAATCCAACAACACACCCAGAGACGCAAATCAGATGTTCTGCATGTGAGGGACATCTCTCTTTCACCTCACTCCGCAAAAGGAGAAGACAGAAGCACCATGGACTTCTTGCCCTTCTGGTAAGAAACTCTATCCACCCTTGAGTGAAGCATATGTCAAAGCAATGTCAAATTAGGTTCTTCTGGAAGTGGCCTCCATCCTTGCAAGTCAGGATGGCAGACAATCTTCCCAGTTAGGTATCAGGTTTTTCTAGCTCCTCTCCCCCTGGACTGTGCAGACACGCATCCTACCAAAAATACAATTTTCGGATGCCAGTCTCAACAGGCGTGGGTGTGTTTGCTTGGAGCAGATGCTGAACACCATGTGTCAGAGGGAGGGAGACAGAGCTGATCGTGCTCCGGGCATGATGTTTGCTGGGATCCAAACTCACTTCTCAAATCCTCCCCAGTTGGCCCAGGCAGGCTTGTGACTGCTGTACTCTTCCCTCTGGCTACAGGAATCTACAAGGGCCCTGGCAGAAGATTTAAGTCAACTCACAGCAGCTTGGCCTACAGGACCTGCAGTTAGGGGCTCTTAATTTTTTTTAATGCATGCTTTTTAAAATTTTTATTATTTTTGATTGAAGTATGGTTGATTTACAATGTCATGTTGGTTTCAGGTGTATAGCAAATGATTCAGTTTTATGTGTGTGTGTTTGTAATATATATATATATATATTCTTTTTCAGATTCTTTTCCCTTATAGATTATTACAAAACAGAGTCTACTGAGTATAGTTTTCTGTGCCATACAGTAGGTCCTTCTCAGCTATCTATTTTGTATATAGTAGTGTGTATATTACTTTTCCCTTCATCACCCCTTTCCCCTTTGGTAACCATAAGTTTGGGCTTCCCAGATGGTGTTAGTGTAAAGAATCTCGGCGACTGACCCAGGAGACATAGGAGATGCAAGTTCGATCCCTGGGTCAGGAAGAGTCCCTGGAGGAGGGCATGGCAGCCCACTCCAGTGTTCTTATCTGGAGAATCTCATGGAAAGAGGAGCCTGGCAGGATACAGTCCATAGGGTCGCACAGAGTCGAATGCAACTGAAGAGACTTAGCACGCATACATGCAATCATAAGGTTAATTTCTATGTCTGTGGGTCTACTTTGTAAATACGTGCGTTTGTATCTTTTTGTTAAGATTCTGTAAATAAGCAGTAGCATATGACATTTGCCTTTCTCTGTCTGGCTAACTTCAGTTACTATGATCATCTCTAGGTCCATTCCTGTTGTTGCAATGGCATCATCTCACTCTTTTTACGGCTGAGTGACTGTATATATGTGCCATGCATTGTATATATGTACCACATCTTTAGCCAGTCCCCTGTGAATGGACGTTTAGTTTGCTCCCACGTCTTGGCTGTTGTAAGTAGCGCTGCTGTAAATATAGGGATGCACGAATCTCTTTGAACTACCTTCGGATATATACTCAAGAGTGGGATTTCTGGATCATATGGTAACTCTTTCAGTTTTTTAAGAACTTGGGTATGGATTAAAAGGGCCTGTTCTTTGAGTGAGGTTGTGACAATACTACATAGAGACTACAGAGTTGCTGACCACTCAGTTATACAATTTTAAAGCATTTCTGAGCACCTGCTATGAGGTAATTACCAAGAGAGGCAATGAGGAGAAACTGACAAAGGTGGCTATTTTTCTCCCTTCAAATAATAGGTATAAAAATAGAATCCATCATTCACTGAGGGTCTACTAGACATTTTTCACGTATCATCTCAGGCAGTTCCCCCACTGACATTTTAAAGCTTAACATCCTTATCAACATTCTAGAGATGAGAAATCTAAAGTTCAGATAGACAAAGAAATTGGCCCAAGTTAACACAGTTGGTAAGTGCAGAGCTTGGATTCCACCTAGACCTGTCTGGCTCAAAAGCCGCTGGGTTAGACAGGAGTAATGTGCACTGTTTGATGGAGAGCATGACAGCAGGTTCCACTTGATGGGCTTATAAACCAAGTACTTTCCCGTCACATAGGCAAAAAGAACACAGTGGGTCCTCACTTCAGGATCCATGAGGGGGAAAATACAAATAGCCAGACAATTGGTTCTGGACCAAGAAGAAATTGAATAACTCACAGAGCTCCTGATGTCTAAACTCTCTGGGGTGAGCAGGGAATGGGGCCTTTCTCTCCCCAGGACTGAGAGCAACAGGATCTTTGAGGTTATTCTACAAAAGCCAGCTTTGTCTGCAACCTTTTTATATTCCCCACAGTATCTTGCAGCAGACTGGGCAAAAATCAGGGGCTAAATAAATATTTGTATTCAGGAAGAAAAGAATGGGAGAATAGAAAAAGTTAGTTATTTATGGAATGGCAAGCAAAAATATCAGGAGAGAAAAAAAACTGTAGGTCTAGAGAGTGGTTTATCACCCTTTCTTTGAGAAATTTTCATCAGCAGCTCCAGTCTCCAGTACATTCTCCTATTTTAAACTGCTTGTAGCTTAATGATGCCTGGTTGTCTACTAGCATAGGGTAACATGTTTATTTGAGTATTTAACAAATAGTAATTAATTGTCCATAGAGGACTCAATTATGAATTATCCTTTGATACAGCTCTCTGCTTACATCTCCTCAATTCATATATATGGTGATGAAGGAAAGGAAGCTGGTTTTAGTCTGCCCTGTGTTCCTTCTGAGCCCTCAGGGCAATGTCCTCTCCCTAACAAGGGCTTAATCAACCTTGGCTTAACCAGCGCACTTTCTCCTACGGGCACTCTGCGAACCCTCCTGAAGACCGAGTGCCCACTATCCACAGAGTCCTGCACTCTGGAAACAAATCAGCTGTGCCTGACACAGGTATAGTTGAAGGTCACTGGCCGGGATCTGGCGGTTCTCCTTTAAGGAGCCCTTGCACCTGGAAAGGTAACTACACATACGAATGTGCCCCACACTTTTCACCATATGCCTCCAGTCCTTAGGAGGGGCCCCCACTGGAGCCTGTTTCCTTTAAGTGAGAGTGAAGCCTGGCTTTGAATGCAACAAGAGTTCCTTGAAGCTTGAAGTGTTCAATTTTACTTCTCCATGCCCCCAGTATAATCCATTGAAAGGGCACTGTCCTTCAGGCCTTTCAGCTGGGCTGACAGCTGCCCGCTGATTAATTGACAGGTTAAAAAGATTGATTCCACATGTCAGAGCTGTAACCCTGCCAGAACAATACAGCTGTCACTTGGGCTGTAAAACAGACGCTTACATTAGCAGTCCTGACAGAGCCGCACAGCGACACGTGCACCTGCCTTTATGGAGAGCCTAAACACACAGCCACGCTGAGATTAATCATCTTGAAAGCAACGTTGGAAGATCAAAGAAATGTTTCCGTGATGGAAAGAGTGCGAGCGACACTGCTTTGGCATGCTCTGGGTCTGCAGATGGTGCCCAGTGCGCATGCCAAGAATGACACAAGGGATGGACGAGGTGGGGCTTCAACAGTTGTCTGCGGGTACCGCTGAGCCCCGGTCCGCACGCATGGGCCCTGAGACACGGCACTCTCCATTCACAATGCCCCACGGTGCCATCTCTCCACACAGGGCTGCACCCCTCCAATGGCACGCAAGCCAGCAGACTGCGATCATGCCTACCTGTGCATGGAGTGATTATTAAAAACTGACTTCAGTGGGCAGGGACCCCAACACAGCAAAGGATTTGAAATCTTGAGCCTCTCAAATGCTAGGAGGGACCTCAACATCCTGGAGGCAATTCTTCTCCAGCGAGAAAATATCTGGGGACATGTGGGCCATATCAACATGCCTGGGCTTTTCCAAAGTGCTCCAGTTCAGTTCAGTTCAGTCGTGTCTGACTCTTTGTGACCCCATGAACCACAGCACACCAGGCCTCCCTGTCCATCACCAGCTCCCAGAGCTTACTCAAACTCATGTCCATTGAGTCGGTGATACCATCCAACTCATCCATAAAGTCCTTCAGAGATTTTTATTGCCTTGGAGGAAGCTTCTAAAGAGAAATACTCTGAAGTATTTCTTATATATTTAAAATCTAAATAGCCTGAAATTGTCACTAGATGGATAGGGGACTCAGGCTACATGATGCTCAGGAAGAACTCATCAGGAGAATGCTGGGGCTTCTGGATTCAAAACACCAAACCAGGGATGTCTCTGGCGGTCCAGTGGTTTAGATTTCACCTTCCAATACCTGGGGTGCAGGTTCAATCCCTGGTCAGGAAGGTGAGATCCCACATGCCAAAAACCCAAAGTATCAAAAACAGAAGTCATATTGTAATAGATTTTATAAAAACTTTAAGGTCCACATGAAAACAAACACCAAACCAGAACTCTCATTCTTCCCAGAGCCTTAGCCCCATTTCATCTCTCCCTGTCTCCCTCCAGATCTACACAGGCCTTCCCAGGGCGTGTGAAGGGACTTCTCTCCGGGTCAGGGGCTGACCTTCAACTCAACAGGGAGTAACGATGACCCGCTCGTCAGGTGAACATCCTCACCTGGATCTGGTCAGGGTACCTAATCAAGGGTACTAGTATGTCAGCATTTCCCAATCTGGAAATGACACTTCTGGATTAAGAAAAAGATTCCTGAATAAAGGTTTCAGTGAAAATCCTTTGTGCCCCATGGAGAAGTGGACGCCTATGTTAGCTGCACATTATAATTGTCTGGAGGATATTTTAGTTTTTTAATTGAAGTATAGTTGATTTACAATCTTTTGTTAATTTCTGCTGTACAGCAAAGTGATTCTGTTATACTATATACATTCTTGTTTATATTCTTTTCCATTATGGTTTATCAAAGGATATTGAATATAGTTCCCTGGGCTATACAGTAGGACCTAGTTGTTAATCCTTCCTATACATAATCCAAAATCACTGCCGATGGTGACTTCAGCCATGAAATTCAAAGACGCTTACTCCTTGGAAGGAAAGTTATGACAAACCTAGACAGCATATTAAAAGGCAGAGACATTATTTTGCCAACAAAGGCTAGGTTTTTCCAGTAATCATGTATGGATGTGAGAGTTAGACTATAAAGAAAGGTGAGCGCCGAAGAATTGATGCTTTTGAACTGTGGTGTTGGAGAAGACTCGAGAGTCCCTTAGACTGAAAGGAGATCCAACCAGTCCATCCTAAAGGAGATCAGTCCTGAGTGTTCATTGGAAGGACTGATGTTGAAGCTGAAACTCCAGTACTTTGGCCGCCTGATGTGAAGAACTGACTCATTTGAATAGACCCTGATGCTGGGAAAGACTGAGGGCAGGAGGAGAAGGGGATGACAGAGGATGAGATGGTTGGATGGCATCACCGACTCGATGGACATGAGTTTGGGTAAGCTCCGGGAGCTAGTGATAGACAGGGAGGTCTGGCAAGCTGTAGTCCTTGGGGTTGCAAGACTGAGTGACTGAACTGATATATAATAGTTTGGGCTTCCCTTGTGGCTCAGCTGGTAAAGAATCTGTCTGCAAAGTGGGCGACCTGGGTTTGATCCCTGGGTTGGGAAGATCCCCTTGAGAAGGGAAAGGCTACCCACTCCAGTGTTCTGGCCTGGAGAAGTCCATGGACTGTATAGTCCACAGGGTCGCAAAGAGCCAGACACGATGGAGTGGCTTTTACAACAACATAATATTTTACATCTACTAATCCCAACCTCTCCTTCCATCCCTCTGGGGAGTGTTTCAGAAATTCACATGCTAGGGCCCACAGTAAGAGCTAGTGAATCAGAATGTCCAGATATAGAATCTGGAAATCTGTTCTTAATAAACTTCCTAGTTAATTCTTTGTGGAAAAACATACCTGCTTGGCAGTACATTCTGAAGATAGCATCTACAAGGAGCACAGTTACCTCCCCCCTCCTTGGCATCAGGGCAGAGAGAAGATGAAAAGGAAAGGAGAAAATCTAATTTAATCTTCAAATATAACCAGCCAATAACTAAACCAAAACAGGGAAGCCGGTGTGTAACCAATAGAGAAAACAGTGTCTGTCTTAATAAATACATGAACCAGTTCAAGCCGGGAACTTCCTACAAGTCACAAAAGAAATTACTGCCATTACTTAAAATCCCATCGCAAACGTGCAACCCTGTCCTGCACCGTCACTATGAGTGGGACCCCCCTCCTACGCCACGTGCTGGTAGAAGGGAAGTAAAATCCACTTTTCACAGAATACATACAAAGCAGATGCTACCCAGCTCTTCTACTGATCTCTGTAAGTGATACAGCAGTGATGTGGAGGGTAGCATCAGAATGAGTCGTCACTGGCATCCATACAAAAAGAGACAGGAATGTCATGTTCATCCCCTATCAACACTGACTACCCGTTAGAGATGTGGTGCCAATGGAACAATCAAACCGACACCCCTAAATTCACCCACACCAGCAATCCCTGGAGAAGGCAATGGCATCCCACTGCAGTACTCTTGCCTGGAGAATCCCATGGGTGGAGGAGCCTGGTGGGCTGCAGTCCATGGGGTCGCTGAGACTCGGACACGACTGAGCGACTTCACTTTCACTTTTCACTTTCACGCATTGGAGAAGGAAATGGCCACGCACTCCAGTATTCTTGCCTAGAGAATTCCAGGGATGGGGGAGCCTGGTGGGCTGCCATCTATGGGGTCGCACAGAATCGGACACGACTAAAGCGACTTAGCAGCAGCAGCAGCAGCAGCAATCCCTATTTTGAAGCAGAACAAAACATGGGTAATTGGATGCATGAGAAAAACAGCCCCCCAGAGGAGGTCAGACCCCAGCACTGGGTTCTCGTGATCCCAAGTGCAGCAGGTGGAATCTCCAGTGGTTTCTTCCCTTGGACTCACCCTCCTCAGAGGCACGGAATTATGGGACCTCTAACCCATCACCTGGTCCCTGAATGAACTCACAAAAAGGGTTGTCCAGCTACTGCTTAAAAGTTTTCAGGATCTGTGACTTCAACCAGACGGCCCGCCCAGTCTGCCTGTTCTTAACTTTGGACTACAGTGTGTCATGACTTCCGGATGTGTTATCTTTTTAAAAAATGTATCACTGGAGTATTTGCTTCCAATGTTCTACTAGTTTCTAATGTACAGCAAAGTGAATCAGCTATATGTATCCGTATATCCCCCATTTCTTAGATTTCCTTCCCATTTAGGTCACCACAGAGCAGTTAGTAGAGTTCCCTGTGCTATACAGGAGGTTCTCATTAGTTATCTATTTTAAACATAGTATCAATAGTGTATATATGTAAATCCAACTCTCCCAATTCATTCCACCCCACTCCTCGCTCTTAGTATCTATGTGTTTGTCCTTTACATCTGTGTCTCTACTTTTGTTGTGTAGATATGATCATCTGTACCAATTTTTTCAGATTCCACATTTATGCATAAATATACGACACTTGTTTTTCTCTTTCTGACTAGTAATTTACATTCCCGGGGAATTCCCATCACCCCAGGGACCCTTCCTCCCCTGTAGACAGCAGCCAAGGCTTTGCCACACCCTTTGCCTCAGGAAAGGGATGACAGAACAGGATTCAAACTATATCTTTGAAGTTTCAAAAGCCGGCATCTAAGCTAGGAGACAAAGATTTAAAAGAATGTGAGATTCATCCAAGCCAAGTTACCCCATCGTAAATACATAAATAAATTTTCTTAAACAGAGGAAACTATGAGTCTTAAAGGAAATGTAAATGCTCAGAGTCCGTCCTGAGCAGGGAATCCCACCAGGGCCAGTTCTGAGGGATGATGAAAGGCCTCCTGGAACAGAGTGAGAGCAGGAAGTCATTTGCCCCCCACTCCTCGCCCCCGACATCCCAACTCACTCTATCGCAGTGATAGAGCTTGAGAGGGCTCTATCCATCCCCCATCCTGCCATCCCTCCTGGGCCCAGGAAGATCTCCAAGATGTTGCCAACTTCTGCCACTGCAGAAGGAGATGTGGAAGTGATGGGTGCAGACAGATACCCTCGCAAGATTTTTCAGTCCAGAGAGCAGCAGTTTCTCCATCCAGCCACAGTGATAGGGATGTGGTACAAGGAATCAGGAAACACCATGACGCCTTGCGGTGGAGACAAGGAAGACACTGTGACAGCCACTTGGCCCTAAGACCCAGGGCCGGGTGGGAGTGAGGACATCTCAACAGAGGTCCACACGGACACGGGACCCAGGCAAAGCCTCCACCCACCCCACTCCAGCCTCTGCTCTCTGTTAGCTCACCACAATTTATACCCTGCCCAGGGGGAGGCGGGTATGCAAGGCTTCAAATGGACTGAGATGAAATGTCTTCAGCATTGTGGTGTGGTCACAGAACTCAGTTTTATTATAGAAAAGTATATTTTTAAAAAGCAACATCTTGCACATCTAAGTTTCTGGATTGAGATTTGGATCTGCTACAACTGTTAGGGAATCTTTGGCCTATTAGGATAAAAAAAGGTGTCCTTTGCTTCCTTGCCTTACTCCTAATTGTCTCCCAATCTAGAGGTTAGATAAAACAGTCTTCTACAGCAGCACAGCTCAATGGGTGGTGTAGGTACTGAGACTGGTCCATAAACAGTTTTGTTATCTGGCCTTAGTAAGTATAAAATGGAAAGCTTGAGTTTATAAAACCATATGGCAATTGGACGTTGCTATGATGTAAGGCATCTGACCAGAGGATGTGTCTTGCTGAGCACAGTGTAGATGGAGATGTCCTCAAACTTGGGTGATGAGTTAGTTGTGATGGGAGCTTCATGCTAGTCATAAACAAGAGGTCTATGTACCCAAGGATTAGAAGCTTAAAAAAGAAAAGGAAAAATGGTCCTTTACCATGAATACGTTTGGTAATTGAGAAGCCCTGTTTTACAGAGCATTGTTGAAAGGCCCTGAATATTTATGTAGCCGCTATAGAGAAGAGTATGGAGGTTCCCCCCAAAAAATGAAAAATAGAGTTGCCATATGATTCAGCAATCCCACTCCTGGGCACAGATATGGACAAACCTATAATTTGGAAAGATACATGTACCCCTATATTCATATTCATTCATGTACCCCTATATGCATACAACAGCCAAGACATAGAAGCAATCTAAATGTCCATCGATAGATACCTGGATAAAGAAAATATGGTTACCGCACACAATGGAACATTACTCAGTCATAAAAAAGAATGATACAATGCCATTTGCTGCAACGCGGGTGCATCTAGAGATTGTCATACTGAGTGATATGTCAGAAAGAGAAAGACAAATGCCGTAAGATATCGCTCAATGTGGGATATAAAATATGACACAAAGGAACATATCTATTAGACAGAAACAGACTCACAGACGTGGAGAACACGTGTGGCTGTCACGGAGATGGGGAAAGGGCTGGCCTGGGAGTTTGGAGTCAGCAGATACAGACTCTTATACACATATATAGAATGAATGAGCAACAAGGTCCTCCTGTATAGCACAGGGAACTCTATTCAAAATCCTGTAATAAACCGTAATGGAAAAGAATATGAAAAAAACAATGCATTTATACATGGTATACCTGAATCGACTTGCTGTACACCAGAAATGAACACACCACTATAAATCCACCATATACCAATTTTTAAAAGGCCCTGAAGAGAGGGATTTTGCCCCCCTCTCACTCACACCCTTGGATGCTAAACCAACCACATTCCCCCCCAGGTACCTGCTCGTTTGGGAGCCTACAGCCAGAGGATTCCTGTTTCTTCCAGCTCTTTGCCGCCCCCCCCCCCCCCAGGCCTGGAGTTCCTCTTTGGAGAGGTTCTAACCCTGGCTGGGTGGCCCCAAAGAAATGTGATTTGGGTCTAAACAGGCTTTGCCACATGTCTCTTCAAAGCTTTTATGGTGAGATTCAATACAGATATACAGATCAATTATCTTAAAAGCAGCAAGGAGGCCCATCAAATATTTCTAGCTTTAAACAGGTTTATTTCCATCTGCACTTATCTCTGCTATTTAAACTCCATTGCTGGCAGTTAATCTTATGTAATGCAACATAAGAGGGCTTATTTACTTTCTAATGACATCAATTGGCCATAAATATTAGACATCCAAGGTTCGTTGAAGCTGTGGGGACAGTTTTCCATTCTTACTTGACATTTGACTATTTGCAGAGCTTTCTCTTCTGTTTGTTCTTTGTGACTCACTTATCGGCTGTCATAGGCCCATGTTCGATTTATTTAAATTGAATGAATAAGTACATTAGGCAAGGCTGTCAGGAGGAGAGAGGATGGGAACTTATTGCAATGAGTGATAAGTCAACATGCTGCAGTAAGAGATTCTCAGCAAAGCTGCACAAATCAAAATGCTAAATGGAGGCAAGCGGACGGCCCGGGGCGACTGGAGGCAGCTGGGTGGAGAGACTGGGCCCCTCTGCTCTAAGGATGGAGGGTCCTGGGTCTGAGATTACTGTGGGCCTCGTGAGAGGGGTAGGAAAATCCTTCCAGCAGAGTGAGCACTGAATCTAAAGATGACATGAGACCTCTAAAAACCTAAATTAGCTAATATCAAGAGAGGTGAGCTGGGGACTTCCCTGGCGGTTCAGTGGTTAAGACTTAGCCTTCCAGGGCAGGGGTTGCAGATTGGATCCCTGGTTGGGGAACTAGATCCCACAGGCTGTGGAGGAGCCAAGCCCCTGCGCCTCAACCCTGAGTCCGCACCCTGGAAGCTGTGCTCCCCAGCAAGAAAAGCCACCTCAGTGAGAAGCCTGCACACCACAGTTAGAGAGTAGTCCCTGCTCACTGCAACTAAAGAAAGCTTGCATGCAGTAACGAAGACCCAACACAGCCAAATATAAATAAATAGATTAAAATTTTTAAAAAAAGAGTGATGAGCTGATCATTCAACTCCAAACTATCTATTTGATCCTCATAAAAGTCCCTGACTTTTGTTCCCATTTTATAGACCAGGACTCTGAGGCTCAGACGTTCTGAGACACAGAGCCCTGGACCCTGCCCCCCGGATCCCACCACCTCGACCCCCTTTCTCCCATGACCCACCTAGGAAGCAGAGCCCCTCTGCATGTGATGCTGCCCACACAGTGCCAAGGCCAGCTCCAAATGCATTTCTTCTCAAGAAGATTTCTTCCCCCACCACACTGATTCACCAACCAGCTAATTTGGTGAATTCACAGAGAGGTCAGGGCCCTTTCATTTGAAATTGTTGTGTGTTTGCAGTGCAGATGTAATTAGATTTTCACTTTGAATTAAAGAAAATCGCTCAGGCTGCCATGTGGACCAGTTGTTGTTATTGTTGTTCAGTTGCTAAGTCGTGTCTGACTCTTTGTGACCCCATGGACTATGGACCGCTAGGCTCTTCTGTCCATGGGCTTTCCCAGGCAAGAATACTGGAGTGGGTTGCCATTTCCTTCTCCAGGGGATCTTCCTGACCTAGGGATTGAACCCAGGTCTCCTGAATTAGCAGGTGGATTCTTTACCACTGAGCCGCCTGGGAACCCCATATGTGGTCCATGAGTAAAAGGGAAGACAGAAAAGGCTTGCAAAGGCCAGTTGAGATTGTGGGGCAGCTGAGCTGAGAAGGATGTGGCTCAGACTTGGGTCCTGGTGGAGGAGATGGAGAGAGGTGAGGGAATCGAGGGCTTGTTCACAGGTCAAGCTGATGGGACTTGGAGATGGGTTGGGTGTATGGGGTGAGGCAAAGGGGTGTCTCGGGTATGACTCAGTGAGGTCCTTACTCGGGTAGACACTAGGAAGGTCTCAAGCCCTTTAGTAAATGCTCCAAGCCATATAATTCCGCTGCTCTGAATGCAAACCCCTTGAGGCTTGGGGGGATCTCTGTCATCTTTTCTATTTCAACATCCAGAAGAGCATCTGGGTCAGAGCAGGTGCTCAAAAATTATTTTCAGAATCCTAGTTTTTGCTATTCCTCTCTACCCTGCACGGATTCTTGCAATAGAAGGAACTGCCTGCACAACTGCCTGCCCCACAATGTTTATGAAGTTCCAGTGCCTGCTGGAAAAGGCTCCAGGTGGGGAAGATATAGGCCTCCCTCTGATTGGGCCTATTGGGTGGCTCAGACTGTAAAGAATCTGCCTGCAATGCAGGAGACCTGAGTTCAATCCCTGAGTTGAGAAGATAACCTAAAGAAGGAAATGGCTACCCATTCCAATATCCTTGCCTGGAGAATTCCATGGGCAGAGAAACCTGGGGGACTACAGTCCAGGGGTCACAAAGAATCGGACATGACTGAGCAACTAACACTTTCACTTTCTTTCCCTCTGGTTACTTCTCAGGGTAGCTCCTTAGCCCACAATGACTCCCCTTCTCTGGAAAGTATTATAAACCCAAAGGCATTGCTGACAGTCTGCTGCTGCTGCTGCTGCTGCTGCTAAGTCGCTTCAGTCGTGTCCGACTCTGTGCGACCCCATAGACGGCAGCCCACGAGGTTCCCCCATTCCTGGGATTCAGGGACTGACAACAAACTCGGGCAAGCCCCACACAATTCTCCCTTCCCAGAATTTGCAATTTGGGAGAGAGAAATGAAAACTGAAAATAGCTGGAATCAAGTCCCTTAATAGTAACTGTTTAGATAGAAGACACTTGAAGTCGTTTTGCAAGTGACCAAAATGGGTTGTTCAAATTTCTCAGTTATGGGACACTATATTGATTTCCAACAAATCCAATGTTTTGCATTAAACTAGCAAAGTTTTGTTTTGTTTCTCCTTAAGATCAAGATGGGAAATTTTTAAGCACAAAACTTGTTAGGTGAGCAGTGTCTGGAAGACTTACTCCTGGTGCTCTTTTCTGCCTGTTTCTCACAATCAATACACCTTTGACTTCAGTTGTCTTGCTAAGGTGTTGCTGTGTAACTGTTTATTCCCTAGTAAAGGTGAGTTCCAGGGGACTGTTTTGCTATGGCTGGAGGCCCTGTGAAAAGTTTCTGGAGGGAATTTGGGGCACGACTTTGAGAACCACTGAGCTGGGGTTTTGGATGGCCTGGTTCCTGTTGAAAAGGAACCAAGAATCGTCCAAAAGCTGGATGGTGAGAGTTGGGCCATGACCGCCAAAGCCCCAACCACAGAGAGCTAGCTTGAGCCCCAGCAACACGAAGCCCAGGTCACATCTGCCTCCTTCTCCCACTCCCCCTGGCATCAAGGGCCATCAGCTTATCAACACAAGTTGGGTCTCCTCCCCACAAGACTACCTGCAAGGCCCCATGGTGAGAGCCTCGGCACCAGATGTAGCAAGGAGGCTGGAATTAGCTCCCAGAGCCAGTGCTGACAGCCACCACCGTGTGCAAGGATTATTTTAGGAGGAGACACCAGCCAAGCACTTATCAGTGAATAATTGCTGGAGCTGGTCGCCTCCCCGCATCAGGAGCTGAGCTGTCATTTTGGAGACACAGCGCTGATGGCTACACTTCCAGGCTCTGACCCCAGGGCAGACAGAAGCCAGAGCTCCCAGCTGGGAGCCAGGCCGCCACCACAGGCAAGTGCCAGCCAACCCCATGCAGGAGTCAGAAGCTAGCAATCAAGCTCCCGCAAACATGAGGTAGAGCTGGAGGGCAGGGAATACGAGAGAAGTGATTATCCTGGACCAACGGCTCAGAGGGGATTGAGCAGAAGTCTATGGGGTCCCCCAAGACCTTTCACAGATACATTGGGCCTAGAAAACTCTTCGTATACTGGGGAAAGAATACAAAACGGCATTAGGAAGCCCTGGCTGGGGCGGAGGCTGACCCCTGTGGTCACGGGCTTGCCTGCCCCTTCCGAGCTAACGTGGCATGGAAGGTCCTGCTCTGTGTCCTAATGGGAGAGCGGACCGGACCTCAACTGCAAGGCAGAATTGCATATGTCGGCGGACAGCTAGTGTGAAGCCATCTTTGTTTCCGGCGCCCCTCTCCCCTCTCTTTTCCCACCAGGCCCTCGCATTCCCCTCCCCTACTCTACGGGCCTTCAGTCTTCACCTTGATGTATGACTCGCCGGTGACTTCAGCTGGCGGGGAAGGCCGACCAAAGCCAGGAACTCCGCCATCCCTTCCTCTGAGAGGGGGCCAGAGACAGGAAGCAAAGGAATCCACGTGTCAATGGCGGCCCTCCCCGAGCCACCTGGACACGCTTGGCATCCCCCCAAAGGCCTGCCTTTCCAAGAGCCGAGGAAATCCCAGAAGCTGTGGCTGCAGGCCGCAAAAAGGCAGGAGGTCTGGCTCCCCTCCCTCCACCACCCGGCCGAGATGCCCACCCGTGGCCTCGGAGTGGCCGAAGCCAAGTGACCCTGGGCTTGGCCAGAGCGCTTCCTCGTCCCACTCCTCCCAGCAGAAGGGCCCCCGCTGACACTGGGCTTGTTCCTTCTGCCCCTGGGGGACGCCAGGCCGAGCAAGGACAGGGCCCCCAGAGGGGGAGCTTCAGGATCCAAGCCAGGCGAGTGCAGACGATCTTGGGAGACAGATGGCCAGGCGGGTGGGCCGGCAGAGAGAGGCTCCTGTTCCTTGTCAAGATGACACTCAAAAGTACATCCCCGTCATCGCGGGTTGTCAGTGGCGTTGTCAGCGCGAGATGCCGTGTGTGTTTTTGGACACTCTGTGAGTTTGGAAGGCTGCACCCGTTCCCACTTCCATAGCAACGACAAAATTCCAGCCCCAGACGCTAAGCCTCCGAGTTAGTGTCAGACGGCGGGGGGGCGTGGCAGGCAGAGAGGGTGTCACTCCTAGCAGGGAGCAGCACTGGAGTGGCGAGGGTGGGCAGGAGGCAGGTTTCTGGATGTCTGCGGGGAGACCGTGCGTGAGCACAGAGTGGCAGAAGGCAGGAGCTGACGGCTGAGTGAACGGGAAGTGCAATCTGTCGGCTTGAGCAAGCTGGGAGCAAGGGGTTTCCTGAGGGCTGGCCCGTTCCAAGAAACCTGAGGGTCCTCTGAGTTCAGAAGAATACCCCCTGCTGGTTCATCCAGTGTGAAGGGCTATGGAGGAAAGGACTTGAAGCTCTTACGGCTGCTCGGATGGAATGAAACGTGAACGGAAAAACATAGGATGCTCCAAGGACAGTAAGAAGACAGAGAATCACAAAATGCATATGCACCTCTTTGACTAAGGCAGCTAAATTTATCCAGGCTCTGAAAATAGGCTCGTCCGCATGTGAAGGGCTGAGCTTTTGTGCAACCAGAGAAAGAGGGTTGGGGGCCATCGCCCCTTCACAAAGTCTGCTGCCCTGCTTTATCTGATGGAGCACTAAGTCATGGAATCATTGGATTCTAAGTCAGAGAGCCTGTTCACAGGCTGAGCCCTTGCAGACTCTGGCAATGTGATCTGACATCAGTCACTTTCTCTCTCAAGGTTCTGGTTTCCCCCTCTATAAAGTGAAGGCACCCTGAGATGGGAGGGGGACTTGCTACATGAACTTGACCATGGGACTGGTGACAAAGGACCCTCTTTGGTCAGTGAAAGTTCGGCCAATCCGCAGTCCTGTGATAGGCTAAGTGACCACCAAAGATGTTCGTGTCCTCATGCCCAGAACCCATGACCCTTTACATGTGACAAAGGAGGCTCTACAGATGTGATTAACATAGGCATCTTCAGATGGGGAGAGGATCAGGAATTATCCAGGTGGGCCCAGTGTAATCACAAGGGTCCTTAAAGGTGAAAAAAGGAGACACGAGGGTCAGGGTCAGAGAAGACGTGATGGTGGAAGCAGAGGTTGAGTGATGTGGTTACTGGCACCACAGGTCAAGGAATCCAGGCAGATACTGGAAAAAGCAAGGAAACAGACCCACCTTCAAGAGTCGCCAGAAGTTGCACAGCTCTGCCAACCTTGATTTCAGCCCAGTGAAATGCATTTTGGATTTCTAACCTCTAGAACTGTGAGATGATACGACTGTACTGTTGTAAACCACTAAGTAGGGGGTGGTGATGGTAGCAGAAAGAAACTCACACAATCCTGTGCAACATCACCTGGGCTGAGAGCCTTCCTCCCTTGGACTAAATGCCATGTGGGAAGGAGGGGCAAAACCAAATGGAGTTCTCTGTGTCCCTCCGCTGTTCCCAGCAGTGTGTTTGGCACAGAGGAGTCATTCAATTGGTACTTGTTGGCTTAATTTGATTTGACAATGAAGGAAGAAAATGGTTTGTCATTGCCAAAGCTTTTGAACAAATAGGATAATGAATCCCAGAATGAGCGGTCCCCTAGTAGTGGCTGCAGAGCAGTGAGCGGCTCTTTTCCACCTTGGTACTGACATGCCATAACATCCAGGAAGCACCCAGGCCTACCTCTGTTCTTCTGACCTTGGCTTTCAAAGGATATCCCACCAGTGTCTCATGTAGATGGAGGGGTGATTCTCCCTGATGAGTCCATAGGGGAAGTTAGGCCAAGAGATTTTAAGAAATCATAAAGTGTGATTCAGCCAGCATTCTTCCAGCAAATATTTGCAGAGCACTCTCCTGGATTCTGGCACCAGCAAAATGAATATGACACAGCCTCCATGCTCAAGGAGATCACAGAGCAGCAGAGAAAATAGCCAAGAGAGCAAATAAATATGACATGCAACTTTAAATGCAAAAATCATATGAGTGCTCAGAGGAGGTGACACAGGGTTAGATTTGAGAAACGATTTCCGTACCCAGAAGATAAGGGCAAACACATTTCTAAATAGAAGAGACCATTTAAGTAAATTATTGGTGGTGTAAAATTGCATTAGGACACTCAAAAAAACTAGGACTATAAAGAAACTTTCTCTACTTAAGAAACACATTCTTGAAAAACGCACAACAAATGTCATACTTAACAGTGAAAGTATGGAATTCCAATGGAATAGAACTCAGAGTCCAGGAATGGACCCATGAGTTTATAGTCAATTGAATTGTGGCAAGGACACCAAGAACCTTCAGGAGGAAAAGAATATGGTTTCAACATTTAGTTCTAGGACAATTGGATTTCTACTTGCAATAGAATGAAGTTGGACCACAACTCATACTACATACAGAAATTAACTTAAAATGGACAACAAGCTGAAAATAAGAGCTAAAGCTAAAAAACACATAGGAATACATTTCATGACCTTAGATTTGGCAATAAAGTCTTAGACATGAGAATGAGAAAGAAAAAGTAGATACATTAGATTCTTAAAACAAAAAGCTTCTGTGCATCAAAGAACACTACCAAGAAAGTAAAAAGACAATCTACAAACAGGAAGAATGTACAAATTATATATCTAATAAGGGCTTAATATTCAGAATATTTAAAGAACTCCTATACTTAACAACAAAAACAGCCCAATGGAAAATTTGATAAAAGATTGGAGTAGAAATTTCTCAAAAAGAAGCTATAAAATGGCCAAGTAGCCTAGAAAAGATGCTTAACATCATTAGTCATTAGGGAAATTAAAGTCAAAATGTGGACAAGACACCACTTCACACCTACTAGGATGAGTACATCTTTAAAATGGAATCTAACAACTTTGAAGAGGATGTGGAATAATTGGAGCCCTTGTATATTGCTGGTGGGAATGTAAATTGAGGCAGCTGCCAAGGAAAACAGACTGGCTGAATCCTCAAAAAGTCAAATATGAAATTACCATGTGACCAAGGAATTAGACTCCTGGGTATACATCCAAAAGAACTGAAAACAAGGACTCAAACAAATACACAAATACCCATGTTCACTGCAACATTTTTCACAATAGCCAAGAGGAGGAAACATCTTAGATGTCCATCAGCAGATAAATGGGCAAGCAAAATGTGGTTTCGTTGGATGGACACACAAAGGAATATCATTGAGTCATAATGCATGAAATTGTGATACATGCTGCTACAGGAATGAAAGTTGAAAACACTACGCTTAGTGAAATAAGCCAAACACAGAAGGACAAGCATTGTGTGATTTCACTTAATGCAATATCTAGAACAGGTGAAGTCACAGAGGCAAAGGGTAGATTAGAAGCTACCATTGGCTGAGGTTGCAGGGACTTAGAGTTATTCCTTCATGGGGTGGCAAAGAGTCAGACACGACTTAGCAATTGAACAACAACACAGCATATGGGATCTTAGTTCCCTGACCAGGGATTGAACCTGCGCCTCCTGCCATGGACTCACAGGACCTAAACCACTGGATCTCTGGGAAAGTGCCTACCCTTGAAAGTGAAAGTGAAAGTCGCTCCATCGTGTCCAACATTTTGTGACTATTTAGACAGTATACTACGTGGAATTCTCCAGGCCAGAATACTGGAGTGCGTAGCCTATCCTTTCTCCAGCAGATCTTCCCCCGACCCAGGAATCGAACCAGAGTCTCCTGCACTGCAGGCGGATATATGACTGAAGGCCTACCCTTAAGTCATATAATTCAGGCATTCGTTTTGTTGAAAACTCTACTCCAGTTGCATCAAAGGAGGGGTCCTTTAATCTTCTGACGGACTTTATTTTTTAACTTCTAACTCCTTCAGGCCACCTCATTCCATGAGGCCACTTGCTGGGTGAAGGGTCTTGGTCCCAGTTGGGCGGTGGTGGCAGAACCTCCCCTATTTTCCTAGGCCCTCTGTTCGCTGTCTGCCAAGTTCCTGTTTCTGCCTTCCAGAGGGCACCTGTGAGCCCCACTGGGTCAAGGAGAAATATGTAGATGTTTGTAAATTAATTTCCACGGCTTCATCATTGCTAATCTACTCTAGATTCATGATTAGAGGCCAATGACATATTAATTAGTCACCGTAATTAGCAAGTGTCAGTGAGGGGCCCGGTGCTCCTCGGTATACACACAAGGGGTTGTCTTTGATAGCAGGGTTGACCCAGGCCAGCCTGCCACCTGTCAAAAGCTGCCTTTATTCAGCCTGCTCTCCACCCCTAGACACACTGTGTGTACCCTACAGGTGAATCTCCTTCTCAGTGTAAATAAGAGTTTCTGTGTTTATTCTACAAAATGAAGATATTAACATATGAGTGGAGATAGAAAGTGACATGACGGATGATGAGTTAATTAGCGGAATACAAAGTAATATGGGTGGTCCAGAGAGGCAGGAAGTTGAATCCACAGTTAGCCCTGCCAAGGCCTGCTTGTGACATAAGGCAAGTCACCTCACCTGTCCCATCGAAGCCAGGCCTCTGTGTGCCAGAGCTGAGGGTGGGGACGGGGTTTTTCTATAGTATGTGCTGCTTGTTGTCATTTGAGTCATCACTGTCTCACAGACCAGGCAGTGAATACACTCAGTTATCAAGCATGCTGCTGCTGCTGCTGCAAGTTGCTTCAGTCGTGTCTGACTCTGTGCGACCTCATAGATGGCAGCCCACTAGGCTCCTCTGTCCCTGGGATTCTCCAGGCAAGAACACTGGAGTGGATTGCCATTTCCTTCTCCAATGCATGAAAGTGAAAAGACAAAGTGAAGTTGCTCAGTCGTGCCCGCTCTTAGCAACTCCATGGACTGCAGCCCACCAAGCTCCTCTGTCCATGGGATTTTCCAGGCAAGAGTACTGGAGTGGGGTGCCATTGCCTTCTCCAGTTACCAAGTATAGCTCCATTCAAAAGCAGTTTCATTAAAAAAAAAAAAAAAAAACAGGGATGGGGGTACTTCCCTGGCAGTACAGCGATTAAGACTTCACCTTCCAATGCAGAAGGTGAGGGTTTGATCCCTGGTTGGGCAGCTAAGATCCCACATGCCTTGAGGCCAAAAAATCAAAACATGAAACAGAAACAAAATTGTAACAAATTAAATAAAGACTTTTAAAAAAGCAGTCCGCACTAAAAAGAAAAATAATTTCTTTAAGTGGTTATGGATTGACCAAGGAAAGCATCAAAAGCAGACTTTTTTTTTTTTTTTTTTTTGGCCTTGACTTATGAGAACTTGCCTTCCCTAGTGGCTCAGATGGTAAAGTGTCTCCCTGCAATGCGGGAGACCTGGGTTTGATCCCTGGGTTGGGAAGATCCCCCAGACAAGGAAATGGCAACCTACTCCAGTATTCTTGCTGGGGAAATCCCATGGACAGAGGAGCCTGGTAGGTTACAGTCCAAGGGGTTGCAAAGAGTTGAACATGACTGAGCAACTTCACTTTCTTTCGCCTTCTATGAGAACTTAGTGCCCTGACCAGGGGTTGAACCCAGGCCCCAGCAGTGAAAGCCCCAAGTTCTAACCACTAGACTGCCAGAGAATTCCCAAAAGTAGACCTTTTTGTCCATACAAAAGTAACACTTCCTCTAGTGTGGACCGTGCTTACTGGAATTCCACTATGTCATTTTACTGCAGTCAAACTCGCTGACAGTTTCAGCTTAGTGAGTTCATCCCACTCAACAGTAATACATCATTCCAAGAGATCTTTGTTTGCAAGTTCCGTATATTTTCGTGGCATCTTGTAGCTTTTTAAAAAGTTGAAAGAAATAGCCACTGTTGTCTGAGATGCCTTTTCACACTTGCAAAGAATTCTTCCTTCGGTAATTTTATTCCACTGGCAATTTGGTAGGAAGAAGGGAAATCTAAAAAAAAAAAAAAAAAAGAATGTGCAAATGTCTCTCCATTTTTCTAAGAAGGAAACCAAGACGGCAAATAAGAAAAAGAAGTACTACATGTAAATATCCTAATTATCCATCATGTTGTAACACTTTACAAACCCTGAGGTACCTTTTGTGCATTGTTTCATTTCACATACATACAAGCTAAGAAAGGTAGGAAGATATAATTATACCCATCTTAAAGAAATGGAGGCTCAGCGAATAGTTAATTTGGTTACATTCACTCAACTGGTTACAGTGCAAATCCAAGACTTGAACCTACACGCTAAGATGTTGGGATGTTTGATGCATTATTCTTTCCACCATATGTAGCCGTGCCACTATTTAACTCAACTTTAAGACATTCCATTCCATTTAAATACATTAAACACACAGTCTTGAACTATGCAGTGTATTTAACAGACAAGGCATGAGGTGGAAGCTGGCAGAATGTAGATGCAAATTGCATGTTAGTGTCAAACCAGCTTGCCAGAGGGACTTCTTACCAGACCAGGCTGGTCACAAGGTACTGTCTCCTTCCCTTTAAAGTCAGTCTTGCAGAAAGGGACTTAGTGGATGCAAAAAGAGGCTTGAGTACCAGTCAGCAAAACCAACATTACCAATAGGTTCCGTTAAACACACAGAAGAACAATTTGGGGGACAGGACAGATGGTGACATTGGATCCCCGGTGTCAGGCTGGCCTGTGATGGATCCCATCTTTGTTACTCGCTAACTGTGGGACCTCAGACAAGCTGCCTGATTTCTCCTAGGTACAGTTGGCTCAGCTGTAAGATGGACCACTCTTTTACTTTTCTCAAAAGTATATTGTGATATTTAAGTAAAGGCACATATGTGAAGCACCAGACTTTGATTCCAGACCACAGACAGTACTCAAGAGGTGATCATTTGTAAGACATCCCTGGTGGTCCAGTGGTTAAGACTTGGAGCTTTCAATGAAGGGGACTGGCTTTGATCCCTGGTCATGCTGCATGGTGCAGCTGAAAAAGAAAACAAACAAACAAAAAGGAAGTGACCATTCTCCTTCTTATTTCATAAGGCCAATAGAAACCAGAAGATGGGAGCCACAGACCACAGATGCTTATTTCCCAACTTGCTTACTGGAACACCCAGTTCTTGTCCCTGCCGCCCAGTGGCTGGCCTACAATGTGGGTTCTGTCCGTGTCAGTTCACTCAGATTGGTAGAAAGACTGTCCATCCACCTCTGTGGCTGTCTCTCTGGAGCCATCTCGAAAATCAACAAGGAGCCCAAAGATTCTTTATTTAAGGCAGGTAGTAGAAATCAGCAAGCCAGTTGCCTGTCTCTATCATACTTCAGTCAGTTCAGTTCAGTTGCTCAGTCGTATCCGACCCTTTGCGACCCCACAAATCGTAGCACACCATGCCTCCCTGTCCATCACCAACTCCCGGAGTTCACCCAGACTCACATCCATCGAGTCAGTGATGCCATCCAGCCATCTCATCCTCTGTCGTCCCCTTCTCCTCCTGCCCCCAATCCCTCCTAACATCAGAGTCTTTCCCAATGAGTCAACTCTTCGCATGAGGTGGCCAAAGTACTGGAGTTTCAGCTTTAGCATCATTCCTTCCAAAGAAATCCCAGGGCTGATCTCCTTCAGCACAAGCTGGAATCAAGATTGCTGGGAGAAATATCAATAAGCTCAGATATGCAGATGACACCACCCTTATGGCAGAAAGTGAAGAGGAACTGAAAAGGCTCTTGATGAAAGTGAAAGTGGAGAGTGAAAAAGTTGGCTTAAAGTTCAACATTAAGAAAATGAAGATCATGGCATCTGCTCCCATCATTTCATGGGAAATAGATGGGGAAACAGTGTCAGACTTTATTTTGGGGGGCTCCAAAATCACTGCAGATGGTGACTGCAGCCATGAAATTAAAAGATGCTTACTCCTTGGAAGAAAAGTTATGACCAATCTAGATAGCATATTGAAAAGCAGAGACATTACTTTGCCAACAAAGGTCCATCTAGTCAAGGCTATGGTTTTTCCAGTGGTCAGGTATGGATGTGAGAGTTGGACTGTGAAGAAGGCTGAGCGCCGAAGAATTGATGCTTTTGAACTGTGGTGTTGGAGAGGACTCTTGAGAGTCCCTTGGACTGCAAGGAGATCCAACCAGTCCATTCTATCACACTTACAGCCTGGCAAAACAGAACTGAACCCAGAGTCCCCGGTTCTCTCCAAGGTACCCCCTTGAACGTGTCATGCCCCATCTGTAAAACTGGAAAAATCATCTCTTCCTCCAGAGCAGAGGCAGCATTTCTGGAAGTAGGATGTGAAATGCAGCAGGTGGGCAAGGCACTAGTGTAACTCACAAAGCTGGGTTCCTCTTCAGTCTCTCGAGGGCTGCTCCTGGTCTCTCACCAGTCCTCATCTTGCCTTCACTGGCTCTGCTGCTTGGGTGACTTCTGGCTGGTTTGGAGAGCCCTGGAGTCTGGCGAGTGGCTCTGCAGCCTGCCAGGGAGCAAAGAGCCCTAGAGCTGCACCTTCCTAATGAGTCATTAAATAGATGGACATATTCCCAATGAGTCAACTCTTCGCATGAGGTGGCCAAAGTACTGGAGTTTCAGCTTTAGCATCATTCCTTCCAAAGAAATCCCAGGGCTGATCTCCTTCAGCACAAGCTGGAATCAAGATTGCTGGGAGAAATATCAATAAGCTCAGATATGCAGATGACACCACCCTTATGGCAGAAAGTGAAGAGGAACTGAAAAGGCTCTTGATGAAAGTGAAAGTGGAGAGTGAAAAAGTTGGCTTAAAGTTCAACATTAAGAAAATGAAGATCATGGCATCTGCTCCCATCATTTCATGGGAAATAGATGGGGAAACAGTGTCAGACTTTATTTTGGGGGGCTCCAAAATCACTGCAGATGGTGACTGCAGCCATGAAATTAAAAGATGCTTACTCCTTGGAAGAAAAGTTATGACCAATCTAGATAGCATATTGAAAAGCAGAGACATTACTTTGCCAACAAAGGTCCATCTAGTCAAGGCTATGGTTTTTCCAGTGGTCAGGTATGGATGTGAGAGTTGGACTGTGAAGAAGGCTGAGCGCCGAAGAATTGATGCTTTTGAACTGTGGTGTTGGAGAGGACTCTTGAGAGTCCCTTGGACTGCAAGGAGATCCAACCAGTCCATTCTATCACACTTACAGCCTGGCAAAACAGAACTGAACCCAGAGTCCCGGTTCTCTCCAAGGTACCCCCTTGAACGTGTCATGCCCCATCTGTAAAACTGGAAAAATCATCTCTTCCTCCAGAGCAGAGGCAGCATTTCTGGAAGTAGGATGTGAAATGCAGCAGGTGGGCAAGGCACTAGTGTAACTCACAAAGCTGGGTTCCTCTTCAGTCTCTCGAGGGCTGCTCCTGGTCTCTCACCAGTCCTCATCTTGCCTTCACTGGCTCTGCTGCTTGGGTGACTTCTGGCTGGTTTGGAGAGCCCTGGAGTCTGGCGAGTGGCTCTGCAGCCTGCCAGGGAGCAAAGAGCCCTAGAGCTGCACCTTCCTAATGAGTCATTAAATAGATGGACATACAGGTCCAGGCCAGACGGAAAGCGTGGAGTCCCACTGCAGGAAGAGGCGGGACCCTGAGAAGCTAGGGCGGGGCTTGGGCGTGGGTGGGGCTTGTGGAGGCTGGGAGCATGCACCCCATGCGTATGGAGAGGTCTCTGACCTGAAACTCCATCCCTGTTGGAGTGAGTGCCTGCCCACCCCCCACCTCCGCTGAGGATGGGGGCGACCGAGGCAGGGAACCCAAACCAAAGAGATGCTGCAGATGCAGGCGGAAGATGGCAGCCTCCCGCACCCTCAGCTGGGAGAGAAGCAGACAAGGGTGCCAAGCTCCTCCAGAGCCTACCTCAAGGCAGCCAGAGCTGGAGCTTCTGGTCCTCAGAGAGTGGAGCCAGTAGCTGATGCCCAAATTTCGGGAGAAAGAAAGATATGTTCTTCAAAAGCCCTGCAGGCTGTAGCTATACTCTTTCTAAAAAGCACTTTATAAAACAAGAAATCTCTAGTCTTTACCATTCTATTGTTTTCCTCTATTTCTTTGCATTGTTCATTTAAGAAGGCTTTCTTATCTCTCTTTGCCATTCTCTGAAACTCTGCATTCAGCTGAGTATATGTATTGCTATTGCTAAGTCACTTCAGTCGTGTCCGACTCTGTGTGACCCCATAGACGGCAGCCCACCAGGCTCCCCCGTCCCTGGGTTCTCCAGGCAAGAACATTGGAGTGGGTTGCCATTTCCTTCTCCAATGCATGAAAGCGAAAGGTGAAAGTGAAGTCGCTCAGTCAGGTCCGACTTAGCGACCCCATGGACTGAAGCCTACCAGGCTCCTCCATCCATGGGATTTTCCAGGCAAGAGTACTGGAGTGGGGTGCCATTGCCTTCTCCGGAGTATATGTATAGCTATCTGCTAAGTCACTTCAGTCGTGTCCGACTCTGTGCGACCCCATAGAAGGAAGCCCACCAGGCTCCCCCCATCCCTGGGATTCTCCAGGCAAGAACACTGGAGTGGGTTGCCATTTCCTTCTCCAATGCATGAAAGTGAAAAGTCAAAGTGAAGTTGCTCAGTCGTGTCTGACTCTTAGCGACCCAATGGACTGCGGCCCACCAGCCTCCTCCATCCATGGGATTTTCCAGGCAAGAGTACTGGAGTGGGGTGCCATTGCCTTCTCCATGTATAGCTATGACAGCGTATTAAAAAGCAGAGACATCACTTTGCCAACAAAGGTCCCTGTAGTCAAAGGTATGGTTATTCCAGTAGTCTGGTATGGTTGTGAGAGTTGGACCATAAAGAAGACGGATCACTGAAGAATTGATACCTTTGAACTATGGTGTTGGAGAAGACTCTTGAGAGTCCCTTGGACTGCAAGGAGATCAAACCAGCCAATCTTACAGGAAATCAACCCTGAATATCCATTGGAAGCAATGATGTTGAAACTCCAATTCTTTGGCTACTTGATGCAAAGAACCAACTCACTGGAAAATACCCTGATGCTGGGAAAGATTGAAGGCGGGAGGAGAAGGGGACAACAGAGGATGAGATGGTTGGATGGCATCCCTGACTCAATGGACATGAGTTTGAGCAAGCTCTGGGAGATGGTGAAGGACAGGGAAGCCTGGCGTGCTGCAGTCCATGGTGCTGCGAAAGCACTGGACATGACTGAGCAACTGAACAACAGCATAAAACAAGAGTCTTACACAGAAACAAGAGTTGGGAGGAGCTAACTTCATATCACGGCAAGTATTTTTTCCCTTGCCAAAGCTTGAAACAATGCCCGCCCCACTCCACATCCAGTTCCTTTAAAAGAACTCCTATGGTATAATTTTAATATGACTTATTTGGGGAAATTGGATTTCTAGGCAATCTGAAATCCAAAGCAGGTGCCTGGTCGTGGGGTAAGAAATCCCAGCGGCTCCTGCAACCCTACTCCTCACCTCCTGCACCCCCTCAGCCTTCCTCCAGGTGGGTCCAGAGTCTGACTTGAGTCTGTTTGCTACCGACCTGCATGGGGAGCTTTGAAATCTCCTGTCACAGACTCCAGGGCACGAACACCATGCAGACATCGCTGATCAGGACACTCGGAGTCACTGGAGCCGAGCGGGGAGTCACTTACCCCTGCCTGTCAGCCGCCTGGTCTGGCCGTGCCGAGGCCGCCCATCAGCAGCTGAAGATGTGACATGTCTGCCTGTGTGTCAGCCTGCGGGGAGGGGGACACTGGTGTGTCAGGGCTCAGGCAGCTGATAAGCAGGCCATTTGTTCCTCTTAGTGGAGGAGAATGTGGTGTAATGGAATGCACAAGCCAGCAAAAAAGGTTTTCTTCAAAACCTTCTAAGCCTTCAACCCATCCATTCAGCATAATGTCAAATCCAATGAGAAGGGTCTGAGGAGGGGAAACAGTTTTAGCTGGAGACCTAAAATCCCTCCCTCCTCTCCGGAGCTGAGGCTGCCGACAGACTCCTTTCCGAGGTCTAGCCTCATTCTGCTGGGTCTGTGATCTGCTCTTGGGTCCAGGTGACTCTGTCCACTATAGCCAGCGAGGCTGGGGAGGGCAGGGGTCCCATGGTTATCCCCGCTTCTAGGCTTTCTGGTCTCTGTCTCCCTGCCACCTCGACGCCCGGTGTGAGAACGTTAGGGGGTGAGCTGTGTGGGGCCCCCACAGAGCTGCTGTGTGATGGGGAGAGAAACTGGTTTACCTTGATCCCCCAGGGGTAGCGTGGGGGACAGTCCTAAACATCTTTGTCTCCTTGTCATCTACATTTTATCTACAAAATCCCAGCCTCCTTCTCAGCTGACAGACAAAAAAAAATTTATTTACTCAAAAAGGCACCCATTTGACAGATGGACAGACTAGATGGCTACCCACAGGGGATGGTCACCTTGGAAGTCCAGGAACGCTCACCACCTGAAGTCCCTGACCTGCCCATTATCTCCCTCCGTTAAATGTCTCCTGGCTTGAAACCCACCATGAAAGACTCCTTCTTTTATTTGGGGCTCTGCTCAGCTAGAAATACCGAGGGCAGACAGTAATTCCCATCCTTCAGGGCGTTTGAACCTCAGAGAGAAACAGCATAGGAGATTTTTTTTTTTTACTTGAGATTCAATCGTGGTGGAAGGGGAGAAAGCAAAACAGTAAAGGCGGGGGCTTCCCTGAGGGATGCAGACGCAAGCAGAGGCGTGCCTGTGGAGGTCAGCCTCACCTTCATCAGTGAGCAGCCTCCTGGGGAGCTGGGCGGGCTCTGGGGACAGGTGAGTCCCCGGTCTGCTTCAGAGAAGATCCATCCTTCTCCCTACTGCAGACACAGCTCTAGGGAGAGCCAGCATCAGGCAGAGAGAAATGTGACCAACCCAGTTGCCAGGAGAAAACACTCAGCACAGAGGCAGGCCCGGGAAGCCACCCCCTAGTGCCCACTGAGCCCTCTCCTGGCAGGTCACACGGCCTCTGGTGCCACCTGCTTCAGCGGAGCATCCGACAAAGCTCTCAGCCACTCTGAGCATTTGCTGACGTATGGCTCGAGCCATTTCTAAGGCTTCCTTTCCTCTGTCTCCATATAGAATAATATGCGATTAATTGATTTTCTGTCACTCTCTTAGTACTGAAAATTAATTTCAGAGCAACCTTGTTTTCTCAGGGTATGAATCCCATGCACGCAGAGTAATTCAGGGGCTCCATTATTCATGAGGGGAAACAGTGATGGAGCGCACAACGAAGGCGCCCCAAGGCCACAAACGCATCGTCTGTGTTACCGATACAACGGTATTCCACCGGCGCTCTAAATAATTCACAGCCACCCTCAGCGTGGGCCTGCGTGCCGCTCAGGATGTGGCTGGGGAAGCCTAACAGCGGGGTTTTGGAGACTGTCAGTGACAACACTCAGAAGGGAGGCACCCAGGGTCCGCCGATGCTGTCCCCGCCAGGGCTGCTGGAGATGGAGGCTCGGGTCTGAGCTCCCCGGTCAGTCTTGATCTCAGCAAAGCTCACATCTGCACTAAGAGGGCGACGGGGGACCTCTGTGGTGCTCCAGTGGTTAAGACTCTGGGTTTCCAAAGCAAGAAGCTTGGCTTCGATCCCTGGTCAAGAAAGATGCAGCCAAAAAATAAAATAAAATAAAATAAGAGGATGACAAACACAGGATTGGACCCCTGAGAGAAAAAAATGAACGCAGACTCTATAAACTGAACTCTCAGCTCTGGAGCAGGCACAGGAGGCAGCCCAGGCTGCTCAGATGAAGCAAGCCAGCTTATGTCTCCGGACCTCAGGTGTTAAGGCTTCCTGTTTGCTTGGCTTTTGGTTTGTTCTAAACATAGCCGTTCGTGGCACTCATCTGAGGCATTCCTTTGCTGTTCACCTGAAACCACCACAACACTGTTAATTGGCTATGTCCCAGTACAAAATGTTTTGGTGTTAGAATAAATAAATAAAATGCTAAAAAAAAAAAAGAAAAGAAAAGAAAAGAAATAGAGCTTCTTAGACCCAAATGGAGAAGGAAATGGCCACCCACTCCAGTGTTCTTGCCTGGAGAATCCTAGGGATGGGGGAGCCTGGTGGGCTGCCGTCTATGGGGTTGCACAGAGTCGGACACGACTGAAACAACCTAGCCACAGCCGCAGAAGCAGACACAAAGTGGGCCTACCAAATCAGGATCTCCTGTGAGTCTGTGTTTTAGACACAGTCTCATTCTCACAAGGGGAGCGGCACTGGATGAGACCCAAGGAAGTTTCTAGCTCTGATATTCTCAGAAGAGTTTAACAGTGAGACGCGTCAGCCCAAGCCTGCAACAGGAAGGCCCCCTGGACCTTGGACATCAAAGGAGCAAACGGGAGAAACAGAGGGACAGGAACCGAGCCTGACATGCAACACAGCTCCTCAGCCTTGCCATTTTTCCCTTGAGTGGCTGAAGCCATTGAAAGGAAGTGGGTCCCTGATTCCTCCAAGAGAAAGACAGAAGCCCCATGTGCGATATCCAGGCCATCTCGGGATGCACATGTGTGCTAGGGAGGATTCCAAGATGGCCCTGGGATTCCCACCCTCTGGGGTACTCACCCCATGCAACACCCTCCCATCAGGTTCAGGCAGGAATGGTGAAAAACATGGGAAGGCCTTCCCAAGATTAGGCTACTAGTCAGTAGGATTTGGCTTAATCCAAAGGGGAATTATCTTTGGTGGATCTGACATAATCAGGTACGCCTTTGAAATAAGTTCAAGCCCCAACAATCTCCTTTTCTTGGTGAGGATAACACTAGGATGGCAGTAGACAACACGGACCACTGACCTTGGTCTGGAAGAAGCCAGCTGCCATGTGCCAGAGCATCTGTGCTGAGTTTCTGTGACTAGAAGCTTCAAGGGACCCCTAGCTGCTGTGAGTGACCTCCAGCCAATAGCCCACAGGAAAACAGGGACATCAGTCTTACAGCCAAAAGGAGCTGAATTCTACCAATAGCCTGGATGGCTTGGAAGACTGGAGCCTCAGATGAGATCACAGCCCACTGACTGACCTTGATTTATCCTGTGAGACCCTGTGCACAGGACCCAGACACACCACACCAGGACCCCTGGGACATAGACACTGGGAAATCATGAACGGGTGCAGTCTTAAGCCACTAACTTACAGCCGTTTAATTTGCTAGGCCAGCAACTGGAAGCTAATGTAACATGTAGTTAAGGAAACGCAGTAAGACTCCATGCCCTTTATAGTTTACAGAGGATTTCCAAGGCCACAACGTCCCCCTCTCTGCATACCCAGTCTTCACACAGTGCCTAGAAGGTATCCACAGATCATCCTCTGTTGATACTCAAGATAGTGCCATGGAGCTGTTAGACAGTTTGGGTTTGTTTGTTTGTTTTTTAATCTCTGTTTCACAAATGGGAGAAATTGAAGCTCCAATAAACCTCTCTGAGGTCACATAAAGAGTCTGTGGCAGAAGCAGGAGTCAAGTTCAGGCCTCCTGAGTCTGAGATCAGCGATCTGTGTTGTCTTTTGCCAACCCAGCGCTATTCTCGCCAAGAAGAGGCAGTTGCTTTAAACTCGAGTCCCAGGGGCTTGAGTGTCTATAAGTCTGTAGGAAAGGAAAACCAGAGTGGTCAGGGGAAGCTAAGCACCAGCCTCCTGCTAGTGCTCACTCTCCTCCCATATGATGGGGGGCAGGGGCGTAGCGCTGAGGTCGGCCTTGATGCCGGCTCTGAGTCTGCAGCTGCCCCTCTGCCCGCTCCACATACCAAGGTCTTCAGCTGAACCTAGGTGTGCGGCCCGCCCTTCCTGCCCTCCCTCGACCCCAGGGGGACTGAAGGCCCAGCCCACCTGCTCATCAACAGGCTCGCCATCTTTTGTGATTAACGGTGTCCGGTCAAATCGAAGCAACAATTGGGAAAACCAGGTTGCAATAGTGTGCTCTTAATTGTTGGGGTTTCTGTGGACCGTTAGCCATAAGAAACCTCCAGAGATGAACTGTAAAGGCGAAAGAGGAACAGTGACAGCAGAGCAGGTGAGAAAGGAACCCTCCCTGGCTGAGACTTCACGACGCAGCCGCCACTCCGAAGCATGCACCGTGTGCAGCAGCCACGCTCCAGGCCCAATAACCTCCTTCCAAATGGTAATAAATCCCCTAGGACCCCAACACACTTGTAATTTACGACTTGGCTAAAATGAACATTATTTCAAGCTAAGCGTATTCTCAGAGGTGCGGGAGAATGTGGCAGCTTTCCTGCTGACAGAGGAGTTTCTTTGTAAATGTCATGCATTCACTTTCATTACTTCCAAATAATTGCCAGAAAAGATCAGCTGCTGGACAGGGCTGCCCACTTTACATCACTATGAGTCAATTTCATCATCATCAAAGAGCCCCTGGGAGCTGGTTCCAGCCTCGGGCGGACTCAGCCTTCAGTGGCTGGTTCCTATTGCTCGGGAGGCTGAGCAGGAGAAACGACCTCCGTCACTCTCTAGGGACAGCTCCAGGTAAGACGGAATGCTGTCTCTAGATGGGCAAGATAATCTGTCATCACAACCTCCATCAAATAGCATTCTCTTGCATCCATTGGATCATAATGTCTTTGGCTGCCCAGTCCTGTATGAGCTGCTTGTTATTTGGACTGATGGAAGCGTATATTCCTGTCTCTCATGGATGCTGGCCCTTCAGCCAAGAGGATGGAGGAGCAGGAAGCTGTCACTTGCTGGGCTTAGACAGGATCCTTGCCCTTCTTATTCCCACAGGAATCTCTTTTGTGGAAAGCCTGCTTCTGATTCTAACACAGTCTTTGCCTCTGGAGCTCAGAGTCTGATTATTGATTGCTGTATAACAAATCATGCCCAAACTGGGTGGCTCAATTATTTCTCATGATGCTAAGGGTTGGCTGAGCTTCATTGGGTGGTTGTTCTCCATGTGATGTCTGTTGGAGTTGCAGTGTTTTGAGGGTTGGACGGGGCTGCAAGTCTTGGTGGGCTCACTCACATGTCTGGTGCCTTGAAACGGAAGGTGGGAAGATCAGGCTCCTTCTGGCTGGCGGACAGCTAGGCCTTTCTCTCTGTGGTTACAAGCCCTTTTTCTCTCCATGTAGCCTTTACACATGGTCCCTCTATGTGGCTTCTGCAGGGTACTTGGGCTTCCTACATGGTGGCTGAGGACTCACAAAAGCACAAAAGCAAAAGCTTCCAGGACTAACACTGGGTCATTTTGCCACATTTTACTGGCTAGAGTGAGTCATAGGCCAGCTCAAATTAAACACAGGAGGGCAATGGACACAGAGAGACATGATTCATTGGGGGCCATTTTTGAAGAGCAGCTGTGAATCAGGAAGAGAGAAAAGAGAACAGGAAGGCACCTCTTCTTCATGATATCTACCCAGACAACTGCCGTGCGTGCTATCTCCCTTAAGGATTGAAAAGGATAAATATAACAAGTTCCTTAGGGAGTCTCAGTTCTTTGGGATATAAGCATGAAACAGTTTTTATTTCTTCCAATCACTGCCTCAAACTGTGATAAGTTTAATCCCCTTCTCCTGTTCCTTAATGACACCCCAAGCAAATCCCACAACTTTCTAGTCACGTCCACTGATGAAAACAGTCTAGTTCAATGTGTTGGATGACATTAGGGAATTATTTTAGGTGTTTATCATGGTTTGGTGATTATAAAGAAGAATAACCTTAATTTTAAGAGATGTTTAGGGGTGAAGTGTCATGACATTGCTATATACTTTGGAACTGATGGGTGGATAAGCTAGACCCGAACGTAGGCCAACTAATTATTAACAATTAGTGAAACCAGAGGGTGATTAGAATGATGTTCGTTGCTTTAACTGTTCAACATTTCTGCATATTTTTAATTTACATAATAAGTTGATGAAGAAATCCAGTGCACTTGAAAACTTCAATTTTACATCCAATTTAATGTTACTCCTGGGACTTCTCTGGCAGACCAGTGGTTAGAGCTCTGAGGTCCTAATGCAGGCAACACAGATTCAACCTCTAGTAGGAGAACTGAGATCCTGCATCCCACACAGGGCAGCCAAAAATAAATAAAGTTACTCCTCTCCCCGACCATTGGCAGAACTTGAGGGCATCAAAACCTGTTGGGCTGGAGGAGGAAGAAATCCTGTGCCTTCTTATAAGAGACTGCAACTCTATCCACTGTTGTTGTGGTTGTTTATTGCTTAGTTGTGTCCAACTCTTTGCGACCCCATGGACTGTAGCCTGCCAGGTTCCTCTGTTCACGAGATTTCCCAGGCAAGAATGCTGGAGTGGGTTGCCACTTCTTTCTCCAGGGGATCTTTCTAGCCCAGGGATCAAACCTGCATCTTCTGCACTGCAGGTGAATTCTCTAAGGCTGAGCCACCAGGAAAGCCCATTTCTATCCATCAGGGCTCTGAATTGCTCCTCGAGTCCACAGTATCAGAGTTACGCTTCCTTGTGGGGCACGTGCTGGGATTTCTGGAGGATCCTTCAAGTCGTCCCCTCCAGCTTCTCCGCCGGGTAAGACCCATCTCTGGCTCTCAGTCCTCCACATCATCCCCCTCGCCCAGCTCCAGACACCCAAATTTGGTCCACTTCCAAATTTCTTTCCCCTATGTCCCTTTCCTGAGGAATGTCTCTTTGAAGAATTGATGTCTATGGGGGAGGGTATCAATACAACCCCTTCACAGGAAGCTCTAGGGGAAGGTTCTAGCCCAGTTGTTAGTGGTTCTGTTTATTGCCTCCTATCTTCAGAATCACTGATTCTGGGGCAATGGGGAAAAATAATCTCCATTCTTTACAGAAATATAAGTATGGCTCATGTATCTGACCTTAGAAAACCTGGCTTGCAGACCCAACTCAATTGCCAACTTGCTGTGTGACCTTGGTCTATCACTTAACTTCTCTGGTCCTTAAGGATGGTTGGTAAGCACTTACCAACCGGTCCAGTAGGTTTCCCAAATGAGTATTACAGACTCCCGGGGCTCCCAAGAAGTGAGCAGTACTTGAGAAGCACACAGATATTGACATGAACCTGACCAAAGAGTTAGCTTGGCCAGGGAATCAGTTCTTCACTCTAATCTATTTCTTACATTAGAGTTCCAGGTTAAAAAAAAAAAAAAGGAGTTCTGCTGCAAAAAAATTTTCTTTTTTTGCAAGCTGTTCATCAGTCCAGCATTCGCATGCAACTGCCACTGGAAAGACCAACCTCTAGGAATCTCTGATGGGAGATGTGCTGTCAGGGCCATTTAACAACCCCCTAATTCTCTCCCGAAGAACCAGACGAGAAAACGGTTCTCAGATTGCAAGCAAAGAGAGGAACCTTTTGAAATGTCATGTCCAGGAGAGAATCACTCCCTGCTTTGCTCTGCACTGTGTCTGTCTGTGTGTGTGTATGTGCGTGTGTGCGTGTGTGTGTGTATGCACACTCGCAAGTACGTGGACCTCCCCGTCAGTCTGCTATTGTTGTGAGCAAGATTAAATTTAAAACTGCACAGACGTCTGAGGCAGGGTAATCAATCACCTCATCACTGCCACTGCAGATAAAGAGAGCGGTGAGACAGGAGGAGAGATGCAGGAGCTCGTCAGAGAGGGCGATAAACCCACTGCTATGAGTCAGCTCAGAGCGTCAAGCCCCATGCCCTTCCCATGGTGCCCGGGGGCCTGTGGGAACAGGAACTGGAGAGTGAGGGGAGACCCCAACAACAATTGAAACTTAAACCTGAAGAAACCCAGAGCTGTCATCAAACATCTGGGAAAAGCTGGCGAGGAGAGGTGCTCCGGAAGATTTGGGGTTAAAAGAATACCTCATTCTGCACACAGAGGACCCCAAAGAAGTCTCTTTGCATCTAACTCAGCCAACCAACCAACCACCCTGCAAATACCGGGATGTCCCCTTATCACTGGGGTGGCAGGGCCCCAGGAGCCGGGAAGCCCCACTGTCACTGGGGCAAGGCCACACCTCTGTCCTCCCAGAGGGCCCCCAGGGCAGGGGAGCTACAGTCTGTCAGCTCTTGAGTGGCATCCGTGGAGTCCCATGTTTCCCTGTCCCATGTCCTCTGCATAAATGCAATTTCCCCAAATGTCAGGAGGAGAGCATTACAGATAACACATTGTGTGTGTCTTTGACCCGGTAAGTGCTGAAATCACAGATCTCATTATTCTGACATGATAGAATTTTCTCTTTCTCTCTCCCGGTGCAGGCTGACTGCTATTGTTTTCTAGACTGCAGGCTTCAATGCCAAACGTGCAAAACCACCAGAGGAAAACAGGCCTTACCTCACCTCTTTCCTACCTTGAACTGAATGCCAGGTCTCCTTGTGTGAAAAGAATTTTATCTTAAGGGCAGCTCAACAGAGGATGTTAAGGAACAAATACTGTTGACCAGAGCTTTGCTGGGAGGCTGAAGAGTGAATAGTATTGACCTTGAAAACAGAGTCACCCTGTATGACTCTCGACACCCCACCTGCAGTCTGAGGGGTAGGTCAAGGCCATAGCCCTGAACCCTCAGGAGCAAGCCTGGAGTTGAATTCCACTTTTTCTACTTTTTATCTGTGTGCCATGCTTGGGTTATCAATCCTCTTTAGTTTTCATCCACAAAAATAAAAGATGCCATAGGATAGATGTGAGGAATAAAGAGAGGCTGGCTGCCTATAAGGTGTCTGGCAAACAATTGGTGCTGAAAAAGTATTTCTTATGGTCAAAGCTGACCATAAGGAGGGATGTAGTCAGCGTGTCATCATTCAATCAGCAAACAAAGAATCATTGACTGAGTGCCCCAATCTGGAAGCGAAGAGACACAGGCTCACTAAATACTTGTGAAATGAATGAACTGCTTCTCACCCATTGCTAGGTGACTTTGGACCAGTCTCCCAATCTCTCTTACTCTCTCACAGCCTTTAAAATGAAGGGCTGGGTGGGATCACGTTGAGACAGCCTTCCAGTTTTGACACTGCATTAGTTGAGTGGACTGTGTGGGGACATAAAGGGACTCAGACAAAGTTTTAGCTCTCCCAAGCCTGAACATCTAGTTAATAAGATGATCAGATGGGTCGGCATGAAGGCAGCTGATAACTGAGGCAGTGTGTGAGGAATGCAGGTAAGGGGTGCTACAGGTGCTGGGAAGAGAACCGAGGGTTGGTGGTCAGAGGAAGTGAGGCCAGGCCTGTACCTTGGAGGAAAGATGAGCTCTTCTGGGCAAGGTGTGTTCAAATGCACTTTGCAAGCTGGAATGCATACATTCCTTGGAATTTCAGTTAAATTCAAATCAAGGCAGGAGATGTCAAACCCTAGAATGTGACGGCCAGCTGTTGAAAAGAAAACCATGTAGCAAGCTTCCCCCACCTGGCCTGGGCATCCTCACGTGGCCCCTTCAAGTCGAGCACCTCACCAGGACGGCACCTGCAATGCTGGCAGGATCCTGCATCTGCCAATCTCCTTTCCTGCATCCCCATCACCTCCCTACAGAGTCTTTCTGGAAGGTCCCTCCCCGTGTCTGTGCCTTTCCTCCCAGCAGCCCCTCCAGGCTTCAGGATAGAGCAGGAGGCAGCCAGCAGCACTGGGCGGTCTTTCCTCGCCAGTCTTACCCCTGCTTGGATTACAGACGCCCTACCTTCCCCATACAGCTAGTCCTAGCTTCTCCTTTCTGCCATAGAGACAAACCAAGAAAAATATGGACATTGAGTTTTTCTGATGATAAAAATTAGGCTGTTTTGCATTCGTTGTAAACTTTGGAAAACACAGACAAGTGTAAAGAGGTTAATAATAGCCAGTGTTAAATACAGATGGCAAATAGATAGGTATTCAAAGCTGGATATATGGTTTTACATGTTGTTTGTTTGTTTTCACTTAAGATCCCATGGTGAGAATTTCCCCCATGACCTTATTTGAAAGCATGATTGTTAGTGACTGCATAATATTTCATTGACTGAATTTAGCCATAAGTTATCTAACTGTTCCCCTATTATTGGACACTAAGGTTATTTCTGGTTTGGGGCTACTATCAATAATGTTGATTTCCTGGTGGCTCAGATGTTAAAGAGACCACCTGCAGTGCAGAGGACCCAGGTTCGATCCCTGGATCAGGAAGGTCCCCTGGAGAAAGCAATGACAATCCACTCCAGTATTCTTGCCTGGAAAATCCCATGGACAGAGGAGCCTGGTGGGCCACAGTCTATGGGATTACAAAGAGTAAGACATGACTGAGTGACTAACACAAACACATCAATAACGCTGCAGAGAACATCCTGCGTGTTAATCTTGTCCTAGAATTATTTTCTAAGGTTAAATTCCTATACATGGAGTTTATTGGTCAAAGTGTATGTGTGACTTAAGGGTATTGATGTGCATTGCATTTCTCTCTTTCTGAATGCTCTGTAGTTCCAGGATGAGCTAATATGACATTGCCAATTATTACAGTCTCTGAGCATCTCTAAGACAAGAACCAGTCATTCTCCAGGGCACCTTGAATAAAGGTCAACAGATGAGTGTTGAGTGGACAAATTAGGACCACCAAAATCTCAGGGTGCTCCTTCCCACCAGAGGAGTACTCCACAGGGCTCACTTTGATATCCATTCCAGGAAGTTGAGCTGCTCAAGTACCAGAAAGTCCTCATGATCACTTGGTCTTGCCTACAAAGCGATCCCGCACTATAACTTTTAGGTCCTGGTGATTTCATCTCAGGCTAAAGAAAAGCTTTTTGACAGTCCAAGTTTCCCTCAAATGAATAAATGGGCTTCCCTGAAAGGTGACGAGCAAGGAGCATGTGACAGGGATGCTGCTAAAGGGATCCAACATGAGATGAAATTTAAGGAGCATCCAGTCCTGAGACCCAGGGGTTCCTTCCACTGTTGCCAGTCCTCCTCCCTCCGAGGTGCTTTTGTCTACACCAAGGGCTCTGGATGGATGCTGTCGACTGGATGGCAGAGTCCCTAAGCATCTCAACACGTGACAGAAGTGGGTTGAGGGCTAAATCAATGGCGTTTGCAAACTGAAGGTGCCTATTAAATCTGCCTTCATGGTATCAGTTACACGATGGCCGCGTAAATCTTTTACAACAGCTCAAGTATTTCATTTCAGCTGCGACTCTGCTGCCAGAGTGAGTGATGTGCCCCTCTGACATGTTAAATCTTCCCCCCAACAGGAAGCCTCAGTCCACAGAGGACCAGAGGGCATGATGTGGAGGGCAGACAGCAGATCTTTCCCAGCTGCAGGGGTCCCCCAGGTGGGTCAACAACACGGTTTGAGGATCCACAGCATAGTTTCATGAGCCCAGACTAACTAAAGCCAAACGAGGGGATATTACCAATTCATTTTTTAAAATCATTGACTGATATAGGAGAAATTCAGTATAACTGCTTGGAAGTATCAGTAACCATAGGCTAGTTAATGACTCACTTGTCTCAAAATTCCTGGGAGCCTGCTCCAAGGCAGGAGTCCATAAAACACAGCATGTTACTCTCAGGTAAGTGGGTATTTGGCATGTGTATTGGGGTTCCTCTTACAAAAATAAATTCCTCTTATTTTTTCTAAAAATAAAATCTCTTTCATTTATTTAAACTCAGGTTTATTTGTACCATCTGGAATCTACAAGTGAAGATAGACTTGGAAGCCCTCATTGGAGAAGACCCTGGTGCTGGGAAAGATTGAAGGCAAAAGGAGAAGGGGACTACAGAGGATCAGATGATTAGATGGCATCACTGACTCAATGGATGTGAGTTTGCACAAACTCCAGAAGGCAGTTGAGGACAGAGGAGCCTGGACTGCTGCAGTCCATGTGGTTGCAAAGAGTTGGACGCTACTTAGCAACTGAACAACCACCACAACAAAGCGGGTGTTTGGCATGTGTATTGGGGTTCCTCTTCTAAAAAGCTTGCTCTCTTATTTTTTCTAAAAAAAAAAAAACAAACAAACCCTCAGTTTATTTAAACTCAGGTTTATTTCACTGGCTGCAATCTACAAGCGAAGATGGACTTGGAAGCTCTCCTCTCTGAATTGTCATAGCTCTGAATGGAGGTCAGAGTTAATTCTCTAAGTCTGTAAAGGAAGTGAGCTGTGAGGTTTCCCCACAGTTTCTAGACATGGCAGGGAGGACGAGGACCATATCCTCTGTCTCTCCAGCCCGCTAGAGGTTTATCTAGAAAGAGAGGCAGAGAAGGATGCTATTAAAGTGGTACCTTTATCCCCAGCAAGCAGAGAGATGATCAAAAGCACAAAGATGCTGGCGCCATCCTTAATCCCAAGATTTGGCAGGGGAATGATTGGGGTGGGGGAGAGTTTTGGGGGCAGAACTTTGCTTGTGTAAATTCATAACAACCTCAGTCATTCACCCCCCGGGAAATGTGAAGACAAAACGCATCTCAAGCTTGGACCATTTCCGGTGATTCTGAAGGCTCTTCTGTTTCAACATCTCCTTGCTTGGTCCCACCCCCCACTTACACCATAGAGATGAGTGATGTCTTCTGGACAGTAGTTTTGCTGCCATTTCCTCAAAGTCCAAGCCCCCGGGGACTCCCCACCTTCCTGCCATGTTCAGATCCACTCCAGGACCTTCCTAGAGTAAGATTCTTTCCCCATCATTCCCACCTTTCATTCCACCCCAGCCCACCCCCACGCAAGCACCCACCGCGCACTCATTAATGAGTGCGTTTAATCACGTTTATGAAGTCTCTTTATTATCAATAACCCTAATCACTCTTAATTGCTGCATCATTAGTTCGGCCACGCTGAACTGCAGCAGTTAGGCGGAGCGGTAAGTGACAGCGCCAGAAAAATGACTCGCTGCCTGAAAGACTGGGAGGAAGGAATCTGACAGGAGACGAAGGGAAGGGAGGAGAGAGGAGAGCCGGGAGCGGAGCGTGCGAGGCAGCCTGCTGCTGGGCACACGGAGTGGGGGGAAGACGCCGTTAAGAGGTTCGGCCAGGTGTAAAGATGCCGGTGAGCCAATTTTGCATATTTCTAAACTTTGGGGAGCTCGACATCAGCAGCGTGAGGGAGCTTTCTGCTTGACAAAAGTTGCTGTTATGCTAATATCTAGCACCTGCCACCCTTGGGGATCTCCGAGCCCTCCGCAAGCCCCGTCGTGTTCGGAGCCAAACGCTGGGAGGACGCGCCGTGAAGGATGTGCCCTGTCATCGGGAAAGCAGCGAGGGGCGGCCCGCCGTAGGTCTTCGTTGAGACATTCACTCTCCTGCCTTTACCTGTGTCTTGAAGGCTCTGCGCAGCCAAGGGGACCACGGAGGTCAGAAGGAGGTGGCCAGAGGCGTGTTCCTCGCGTTGCATTAGCCTCCCCAGGGAGCCCAGAGACTGAAGCCCTGTCCACAGGCGACCTTCACTCTCCGTGATGTCTTAGATGGCTAATGCTTTCTCAGCCTCATTTCCCATCCCATAAAGCAGATCGAATGATACCCGTGGCCAGCCAAGTTCAGATGGATGCTTGGAGTAAATGAGCTTACATTGCGGGAAGGGCTGTGAGAAACGCTTGGGGTATTGCAGAGTGGGGGAACTAGAGGAATTCCAGCTCTCTGCTGGCAGAAATCTCTGTTTTATGGGCCTCTCCATCCTTGTAGTTGTCCCTCTGTTGCTCGCTTCAGATTGCCAGGTATGAAAATCTCCATAATTAGATTTCACCGCGCAGGAAGTTTGAATCCTGGAGACATAAAACTCTTCTGCTCTCCGATCTCTAGAATTTTCTTCTGCACTCCATCCCTTGCCAGAATGCAAAACCGGCCTTTCTACCTCTTAAGTGCTCATTGTTCATGTTCACTGATTACCTCTAACCACTTAAGTGTTCGTTGGAAACATGTTAATCAATATGCACTGTGTGGGGACTGGCCTGATGGTCCAGTGGTAAAGAATCTGGCTTGCAATGCAGGGGACCTGGGTTTGATCCCTGGTCTGGGAACTAAGATCCCACATGCCTCAGAGAAATTAAGCCCACTGGCCACAATTACTGAGCCCACGCATGGGTGCTTTTGTTGCCTGGGACCCAGCCTCAGTGCTGGCAGATAAACTACCTAAATGTTCATGCCTTTGGCTGATGCTGTTCAGGCCCCAGGTAAGTTTTTGTTCATCTCTCATTCTCCATCTGTGTCCAGATGCCCCAGAGATCTGTGGGTTGTGCGACCGCTGATGTCAGGGACTGACAGTGCTGTAGGTCATAGAGATGATCAGAGAGTCAGAAGGCTTGTGCTGGGAGTGAGAAGTAACCAACTCCAGTCTTTGTCTCAAAGAGCATAAATGTGCCACACGCTTACCTAATGCAGTATTGTTTCCCAGGAAACGTAAGTGTACATTTTCTTGCTTCTTTTCATGTTCTAACTCATCATGGTATTTACAAGACCTGCGTGTAGCATTTGAGAAACATTTTGCAGTATTAAGCAGTTTATATTACTTTACATTTATAGTGTGCACGCGTGCTAAGTCGCTTCAGTCATGTCCCACTCTTTTCGACAGTAGCCCACCAGGCTCCTCTGTCTCCAGGCAAGATTCTCCAGGCAAGAATACTGGAGTGGGCTGCTCTGACCTCCTCTAGGGGACCTTCTGGACCCAGGAATCAAACCCACATCTCTTATAACAGCCTTCTGCATTAGCAGGTGGGTTCTTTACCACTAATGCACCTGAGCAGCCTTACATTTGTAGATCTTTATCTGAATTTAAAGGCTTCCTTGGTGGCTCAGACAGTAGAGAACCTTTCTGCAATGCAAGAAATGTGGGTTCAATCCATGGGTCAGGAAGATCCCTTGGAGAAGGGAATGGCAACCCACTCCAGTATTCTTGCCTATTGAACCTCATGAACAGAGGAGCCTGTTGGGCTACAGTCCATGAGGTGGCAAAGAGTTGGACATGACTGAGCAACTAAGAACACACACACACATCTAAATTTAAAAGGATAAAGCATGTTACCAGCCTTACCATTTCTGAATTGATCCAGCATTGTTTTAAAGGACAGTGAAAATTAAGGTGTAAATGATGGCCATATATATGATAAAAGTGATATACTCTCTAATATCTTCTGATTTACCCATGTTACCCATTTAGATGTTTGAACAGGATAGGCAAAATTTTATGTTCATTTCTAAATCTGTGGGGTTTTTTTCATAAATTGTTGTTGTTGTGGGCCATTTTTAAAGTCTTTATTGCATTTACTACAATATTCCTTCTGCTTCATGTCTTGGCCTTTTGGCCATGAGGGATGTGGGATCCTAGCCACCTAACCAGGGATTAAACCTTCAATTAAACCTTCCTGCATTGGAAGGCAAAGTCTTGACCACTAGACCACCAGGGAAGTCCCTGTCTATATCGTTTTAAGACTGAGATTAATGATTCCAGTTGCTATTGTCTCAGCCAAGAAAAATTTCTCCAGATTAAAATTAATAAAAGACTACATAAAAACTACAATGACTTGAGAAAGTTTGTCTGTTTGGGTGTTGTCCATACAACACAACTATGTGGATCACAACAAACTGGGAACCCTTAAAGAGATGGAATACCAGACCGCCTTACCTGTCTCCTGAGAAATCTGTATGCAGGTCAACAGGCAGCAGTGAGAACCAGACATGAAACAACTAACTGGTTCAAAATTGGGAAAGGAGTATGACAAGGCTGCATATTGTCATCCTACTTATTTAATTTACATTAGCATACATCATGCAAAATGCCGGGCTGGATGAATCACAAATTGGAATCAAAATTGCTGGGAGAAATATCAACAACCTCAGATATGCAGATAATACCATTCTAAAGGCAGAAAGCAAAGAAGAACTAAAGAGCCTCTTGAGGAAAGTGAAAGAGGAGAGTGAAAAGCTGGCTTAAAACTCAACATTCAGAAAACTAAGATCATGGCATCTGGTCCCATCACTTTATGGCAAATAGAGGGGGGAAAGTGGAAGATTTTCTCTTCTTGGGCTCCAAAATCACTGTGGACAGTGACTGCTGCCAAGAAAGTAAAAGACACTTGCTCTTTGGAAGGAAAGCTATGACAAGCCTGGACAGCATATTAAAAGCAGAGACATTGCTTTGCCGACAAAGGTCCATACAGTCAAAGCTATGGTTTTTCCAGTAGTCATGTACAATGTGAAAGTTGGACCATAAAGAAGACTGAATACCAAAAAACTGATGCTTTTGAAGTGTGGTGCTAGAGAAGACTCTTGAGAGTCCCTTGGACTGCAAGGAGATCACACCAGTCAATCCTAAAAGAAATCAACCCAGAATATTCTTTGGAAGGACTAATATTGAAGCTGAAGCTCCAATACTTTGGCCACCTGATGTGAAGAACTCACTCACTTGAAAAGACCCTGATACTGGGAAAGATTGAAGGTGAGAGGAGAGAGGGAGGACAGAGGATGAGATGGTTAGACAGCATCATAGATTCAAAGGACATGATTTTGAGCAAAATCCAGGAGATGGTAACAGACAGGAAAGCCTGGCATGCTGCAGTCCATGGGATCAGAAAGAGTTGACACGACTTAGTGACTGAACAATAATACAGTACAAATTGTGTGACAACCTCAATTATAATGAGATGATTAGTGATTTCACTGAAATATGGAAAAGAAAAATAAAATTTCTGGAATAAACATACAGCTATCATGGTGAAATGTCTGTTTTTTTAAAAAATCACTTAGAAACCACGAGCCCATCAGCAGAGCACAGAAACATCCTGCTAATCATTAAACTCAGTCACCTTTGCTTTTTGCCAAACTACAGCCAAATAAAATTGCCGTTTTACCCATGTTTGAAGTTATACGTATCAAGGTAGAAGGATATAATATTTTTAACTGTTCACTTGTTTCATTTGTACCTTTTGTGTATCGAGCTGTGTCACCTTCTATTTAGACTCATGCCCTCAGCCCTGAACATGTTAAATTCAGGCTGGCTCCTCCTTGATGTAATTCATCAAGGTTTGAATCAGTTGTATGTATTTTTAAAATTCCTAACCGGTAGTTTAAATTCTTTGCTATTATTATAAGTAATGTATCAGTTGACATTGCATTTGGATCCTCTCAAACTTATGAGGTTATGTCCATAGAATAAATGCATAGATGTGTAATTGCTAGGTCAAAGGGAATGCCTATTTACAATTTAGTACACATGGATAATCTGTCTTTCCAGATGGCTACATCAAGCAGGGTATACCCTCGCCAACAGCATATGTTTCTGTACACTCTCAGAACGTAGATGTCCCCATTGTTTCTAAGAGGTGAAAAGTAGGAGCTCACAGATTTAATATGAATTTCTTTTCATTAGTGAAAGACCTTACACTCACTGAAAATTCTTATTTCTTTTTCTGTAAATCATCCATTAGCAACACTTTGTTGCTATTTACCTTTTCCTTATTGATATGTAGGGGTTCTTTATATATTGTGATTGCTACATCTTTACCTAGCACACAGTGTATTTTTCCAGTTTGTTGACTATCTATTAACTGTGTTAATGATGTCTTTCAATGTGGAAACACATACAATTATTATGTAATCAAATCTGTCAATGTTTTAAAGGTTTCCAGCCTTGATGTAATTTAAAAAAATTTATTGAAGGATAATTGCTTTACAGAATTTTGCTGTTTTCTGTCAAACCTCAACATGAATCAGCCATAGGTATACATATATCCTTCCCTCTTGAACCTCCCTCTCATCTCCCTCCCCATCTCACCCCTCTAGGTTGATACAGAGCCCCTGTTTAGTTTCCTGAGAAATACAGCAAATTCCCATTGACTATTTATTTTACATACAGTAATGTAAGTTTCCATGTTACTCTCTCCATACATCTCACCCTTTCCTCCCCTCAACCTTGTTTCCTATATTTTATAGGAACATTTAAATACAAATCCTTCTGGAATTAACTTTGATCAGTTAATGACTTTATCAATTTTTGTGCCAATACAATATCATTTAACTAATATAACTTCAGAGTATATTTGATAGCAAAGCAAACCCAGTCATTATTCTTCTCTTTTCCAAAATTTATGAATTATTTTTCTGTATTCACTCTTCAAGATGAACTTAAGAATCAATTTGTAAACTTCAAAAAGAACCCACTGAGATTGTAAGTGACATTTCATAAATTAATATGTTAATCTTGGATAAAAGGCTTATTTACAAGAATGAATATTTCCAGCAAGAATATGGTATATTTCTCATTTTTTAAGTTCCTAGTTCATTCAATAGCATTTGATAATGTTTTTATGCAATTCTCCCACATTTTGAGCTTTTGCTAATTTCCAGCAACTAGTTACATTTGCAGATAGAATTTTTTATTATTCTAAATGCATAAGAAAACTGTTGATTTTAGTCTTATACAGCCAGTTTATTGAACTATCACTTAGTATATTCTCTTTTGATTAACTTAGATTTTCTAGATTTACAATAATACTGAAATCAATAATGAAATTTTTTGGCTCTTATTAATACTTGTGCTGTTTATTTCCTATTTACTATTCTTGCAGTATTTCTTCAGCTAAACCTCAACAATGACAACAGTATTGGAGAGACTTGATTTAGCCAATGCAGTTCTCTTACTGTTCACTCTGATGATTAGTATTTATTTGTGATATTGTTTGTGTTAAGAAATTTTCTTCTATCTTTAATATACTAAAGCTTTCTAACTGTTTTCAGTTCTGGATATTTAAGTTTGTAACATTAAGTTTTAGACACTGACAAGATGGTCATATCTGTTTTTCTCTTCTAACCTATTTAGACAGTAAATATAACATATTAAGAAATTAGTAAATCTTCTAATGGTGAAACAAGCTTCCGTAATTATTCTTGGAATAAGGCCTCATTGGATATGGCTTATTTTTCCTTTAATATATTGATGTATTTGATTTGTTAATATTTTTCTCAGGATTTTTGCATGTCTAATCAAGTGAAATTAGTCTCTTTTTTCCCATCAAGATACTTTGTCAAGTTTCATTATGAGTCCGAAAAATGAGGTTGAAGATAGTCCATATTTGTTATGCTCTGGAGAAATGTGTGTGATCTGAGTATTATCTTTTTGCTACAGTCACTAAGGAATTGCACACAAAACTATCCAGACCTGGTGCCTTTTTGGTAAGCCTCAAGGAGAAGAGGCGATTTGTTGTCTTACTTTTTTGCGTATTCTTGAGTCAGTTTTGGATATTTCCAGATTCCCAGGGTGAGGAAAACCATTCCATCTAGATTTTCAGATTTATTGGAATCATGCTGCATGTAATATTTCCTGAACATTTTTAATATGCAATTTGAAAACATTTGCGCTTATGCATTGTGGTAGGCTGAATAAAATCCCCTCACAAAGGATCCATGTCCTAAACCCCAGAAACTATATATGTCAACCTGTAAGGCAAAAAGGACTTATAGATGTGATTAAGTTAAGCATCTTGAAATGGGGAGCATATCATGGAGTAACCAAGTGACTCCTACGTGTAATCACGAAAGTCCTTGTGAAAAGGGGAGATGCAGGAAAGCCACAGAAGGAAGTGGGGGAATGTGACAACAGAAGCAAATGTTAGAGTGATGGAAGGAAGAGGTCAGGAGGCAAGGAACGCCGGGAGCTTCCTGAATCCAGAACAGACAAGGAAACACTCGTCCGCATAGGCGCCAAAGGGAGCCAGCCCTGCCCACGCCGTGACCCTGGCTCAGCGAAACTGACTCAGAACTGCAAGAGAATAGATTGGGGCGTTGTTCTGTTCTGTTTTGGCCACCAGCCTGGCATGTGGGATCCTAGTTCCCCAACCAAGGATCAAATCACATCCCCTGCGATGGAATCCAGAAGCCTTAACCACTGGACCACCAGGGAAGTTCCTAGATTTGTGTCGCCACCAAGGTGTGGTATGTTACACTACTTGCAGAAAACTAAAATGGGAAATCTATCTCTTGCCAGGCTCAATCTTTTTCCTTGGGGTTCGGGCTATGTTTTATATTTCTTTTTAATTGGAGGTAATTGCTTGACAATGTTGTGTTGGTTTCTGCCGTGTAACAGTGACTCATGCTGAAGCTGAAGCTCCAGTACTTTGGCCACCTCATGCGAAGAGTTGACTCATTGGAAAAGACTCTGATACTGGGAGGGATTGGGGGCAGGAGAAGAAGGGGACGACAGAGGATGAGGTGGCTGGATGGCATCAATGACTCGATGGATGTGAGTCTGAGTGAACTCCAGGAGTTGGTGATGGACAGGGAGGCCTGGTGTGCTGCGATTCATGGGGTTGCAAAGAGTCGGACACGACTGAGCGACTGAACTGAACTGAACTGAACAGTGAATCAGCTCTAAGTATACATATATCCCCTCCCTCTTGAGTCTCACTCCTACCCAACCCCATCAGAGGGTGGGAATGTTTTTGAAGAACTCACTCTTTTTTTCCCTCTCTTTCTCTCTATAATTCATTCATTTCTGCTTTTATTTTTACCGATTCTTACTTCTTACCTTCCTTGGTTTTCTTTATCTTTATGTATTTTGCTTCTTGAATTCAATTATAAAATCACCTGCTTTTCCCTTTTTCTTGTTGATAAAGTCAATTGAGCACATGAAACGTGCTTTAAAAAGAGACTTGGCCACATTCTATAACTTTTGCAGGGTTTCAGACTTGCAATAATTTAAAATAACCTGTCCTTTCTATTTTGATATCTTTTCTGCCCATTGCTTTTTTCTAAAGTTGTTTTAGGTTTGGGAGTTTTGTTTTTTTTTTTTTCATCTCAAATTTTTAAAGGGTTTGGCAACAATTATTCTATTTGTAAACCCGAATTGTAATACATCACAGTTAGAGAATAAGGTATCAAACTTTCTGCTCTGGGGAAGTTATTACTCTAAAATTTCGGGTTGTATAGATCTCTTACGGACCTTTTGAGAGAATAGGCCTCTTGGTTTTGTGGGGAACATAATTCCATGTATAACTAGGAGATCACACTTTGTGAGCACGTGGTCTGTATCTTCTATGTTCTTATTTATATCCACAGCAAGCTGTGTCTTGGAGAAGGCAATGGCACCCCACTCCAGTACTCTTGCCTGGAAAATGCCATGGACGGAGAAGCCTGGTGGGCTGCAGTCCATGGGGTCGCTAAGAGTCGGACACGACTAAGCGACTTCACTTTCACTTTTCACTTTCATGCATTGGAGAAGGAAATGGCAACCCACTCCAGTGTTCTTGCCTGGAGAATCCCAGGGATGGCGGAGCCTGGTGGGCTGCTGTCTATGGGGTCACACAGAGTCGGACACGACTGAAGCAACTTAGCAGCAACAGCAGCAAGCTCTGTCTTTATCCCATAGGTGTGAGGGTTTTAGGTGGGAGAGTGATAAGATAAAGGAATACTCTGAGGGTAGGAAGACAGAAAGTGGATTAAGTGACAAGTATGAGTGCAGTGTGAACACACCACTGCCTTCCCTGCCCCCGCCACACACTCACAGACAAAAGTGAGGAATGCCGGAACCATCCCGTGCAATGGAGACAGAAAGCCCAACCCTCCAATACTATATGCAGACAAGAAACCCAAGACTAGCCGCAGGATGGAAATAACACGCCCAAGTTCACACAGACTATTGGCAACAGAGGAGGGGACTCAGTCCAAGCCTCCGTGGGCCCCCTGCACCATGCCATGGTTTTGGAGGCCCCGGGAATGACGACACATTTCTGTATGTTTCCCCTGTCCATTCTGCAGAGACGCCTGACTCGCTTCATTCTCTGTTTTGTCATTAGTTAGTTCAGTCACTCAGTGTGTCCAACTCTTTGCGACATTTTGTCATTAACAACCAAACTATTCAAGAAAACGACCATGCCTTCATCTCAAAGAATCTATTGGCTCCACCTGGATGAAGCACTAGTGAGCACTGTTCTGAGAGCCCAAGACACACACACACACAGCAATTAGCCCAACAGGCACCCACACAAGGTCAATGTTACCTTCAGACATCAACGACCCTGCTGAAGCAAATTTGCATCACACCCATGTCAAGACTAAACGCATTTAGTACACATAAGGAAACAATTGGTTTTGAGCATTTGGGACATTAATAAATGCCACATTACTTTTTTCAATAAGATGGAAAAGAAACTCGTCTTCCTCTTACGACACTGTGCCGGGCACTTTCTGCCCAGTTTCATTTTCCTTGCGTCTCCCTGTTGCCCTGACCAGTAGAGGGGTTTTTTTCAATGGAAGAGACATCCTGAATTTTTTGTAAGTTTGAGTGTACTTCAGAAATATCACCATGCTCCTTACTGTGTTGGAAGCTGGTACCACTGCCCCCACCTCGGGAAGATGTGGCAACCTTAAGATTTCCATGGGCTCTCCACCACCACCTGCAGCCTCTGGACTGCATTTCTAATAGATATACAGCCAAGGAGCTTCAAGGAGAGGGTTTACCTTGTTGACACATCTTATTTCCACTCTTGCTGGCATGGAGAAGGCTACTTTGTGGCTGGTGCTCCAGAAAGGGATAAACGACTTTAAAGTGGTTGAGAGCCACCTCTGGGATCCACCGCTCTCAGCTTGCAGCAGGTATCCAGCCAGGCTGATCCTGCTGATGCTGCTGGTGGACCGGCATCTGCTGGCTTGACTCCTGCAGGAGGAAGTGAAGACGTTTGGACCTCTTGGCAGTGTCCAGGAGAGTGAGGACAAGTGGGAAAGCATCACTCCCAAAGACAGACAGGACCCCGATGACCGGACGTGGGGAGGCCCAGCAGCGGTCCAGAACAGGGCAGGCACGGAAACAGATGCCTGGCCCTGGTTTCTCCTCTTTTATTCCCATCTCGTGCCTCTCCCAAGGTTCCCTGGAGGAGAAATGACCCCACTGAGAACAGGGCAGCAATAGCAGAAAACAGACCCAGGTGACTATTTCAAGGAAATTGGGAAAGGTGACATTTTCCATTATGACCCAGTGTGTCGGCTAATAGTCCCCTTTTCTTAACCACAGGCTCTCCCCTGCCACCCACAGCCTCTGGACTGCACTTCTAATAGGTAGAGCGGAGGAGCCTCAAGGAGGGGGTTTGTCTCTCTGACACATCTTATTTCCACTCTTGCTGGCATGGGGAAGGCTACTTTGTTCATGTCTGATTCCAGCTGGGCCCCAGCGGGGTCCTGCCTGATGAACTGAAATGGCCAGAAGATTGCTCCCAGCTTGGTCAGCCACGTGGCCAAAGCTCTCCTTACCCCAACCTTCTCCCGCCTCTGCAAGCACACGGTGCTTCTGGTCCCCAAGCATCTTGGAGAGGTCCCAGTGGAGTGTGCTTTGTACAAACAGCAGTCACCAACCCCTTGGACCTGGATAAGAGAAGAAAGGAATCATTGTGTGTAACACTTTCTCCTACAGAAGCTGGTTTCTAGAGCATAGAGCTGGTGAAAGTGAAAAAGTCACTCAGTCGTGTCCAACTCTTCTTGACCCCATGGCCTAAACAGTCCACGGAGTTCTCCAGGCCAGAATACTGGAGCTGGTAGCCTTTGCATTACACACAATGATTACCCACAATGATTCTCCACAGGATCTTCCCAACCCAGGGATCGAACTCAGGTCTGCTGAATTGCAGGTGGATTCTTTACCAGGGCTGGGGGGCAGGTGGGGTGCGGCTGGTAATATCGTGGGAAGCATGTGTGTTGGAATTGAGAAGCGTTTGGGTTTTTTCACTCTCATGCAAGACTCTTATCCAGTGACCGCCATGTACTAGGTACTCTTCCAGGAGCCAACAATCTGCTAGTGAATAGCAATCCAAAAGTGGCAAAGTCCTGGTCTTGCAGGAGTCATGTTCTCCTGGGACCCAGTGGTAAACCAGCAACACTGGGCCAATGACATCACCACTCATCTTAGCACTTCTTAATTTATCCAACGGGACTAACAGTGACAGTTGCCTGTGGTTCCGAGGAGCCCTTTTGTAATGTGCTACACAGGAGAAGGCAATGGCACCCCACTCGAGTACTCTTGCCTGGAAAATCCCATGGATGGAGGAGCCTGGTGGGTTGCAGTCCATGGGGTCGTGAAGAGTCAGACACGACTGAGCAACTTCACTTTCACGCATTGGAGAAGGAAATGGCAACCCACTCCAGTGTTCTCGCCTGGAGAATCCCAGGGACGGGGGAGCCTGGTGGGCTGCCATCTATGGGGTCGCACAGAGTCGGACACGACTGAAGCGACTTAGCAGCAGCAGCAGCACACAGGTGTTTGTTATCATCACGAATATTTTCACACCCTAGATCCAAGGAGTGGTACTCTTAAGAGAAGAAAGGAGAGGGACTTCCCTGGTGGTCCAGTGGTCTAAGACTCCACATTCCCAATGCAGGCGGCCCACGTTCGATCCCTGGTCAGGGAACTAGATCCCACATGCCCCAACTGAGAGTTTGCATGCCACAGTGAAGATTGAAAATCCCGAGTGCCACAACTAAGATCCAGTGCAGCCAAGTAAATAAATTTTTAAAAATAGATATTTTTTAAATGATGATTTTAATAAAAGAGAGAAGAGCAGAGCAACTGGAATATGGTTGTCCTGACTCTGGCCAAGGAAGTTCAGCACAGCCTCTGATGGAAACCTTCCCAAGGTCACTTGGGGGCAGCTTTTCCCTGCTGTCCTTTGTTCTCCACTCCCTTTTGTCATCATGTTTGACATGCTGTACAGGTGTTGTTTAGTCACTCAGTTGTGTCTGACTCTGCGACACCATGGACTGTGTTCTCCAGGCGAGAATACTGGAGGGGGTTGCCATTCTTTTCTCCAGGGGATCTTCGCGACCCAGGGACCGAGCTCTCATCTCCTGCACTGCATGCGATTCTTTACCCTTGAGCCACCAACGAAGCCTGTACAGGTGTGACATTACAGTAGTTTTCTATCTGAAGAGTCTTGAGCACACGCACCCTCTTCTCATCCAATTACTGTTCCCTGGTGCTAGTATGGTGATGTCACTTTCTAGGTAGTTATGAACTTTCAAATTTAGAGGAATAAATTATGAATAAGCAAGAATAGATGTATAAGGAGGCTCTGAGTACTACTGCTGCTCTCTGCATTGCATACTTAACACCAGACCCGAAAAGAGGAAAATGTGTAGTTTTTTCAATAGATGACATTGTCCTGCAAGATGATCGCCATCGTCTCAGGCCTGCCCATCTGCTCCTGCAAATACGGTCCAAAAGATGGACGGCCTGTCGTCTCCTGTCGTGTGTCCACTGTTCATTGTAAAATGTTGCCACACCAGGGCAGGCAGATCATCTCTCACGACCTGTATGCCTGATGGCTTTGATCAGACCATCTTCCAGGCTGACCTTCTAGAACCAAAAGTCAGCAGAGCCCCGGTTTAAGTCACATGGATGGTGCCCTGCTGAGCAGGATGGATGCCAGGTCTCTCCCCATTTTCTGGGTGTTTGCCCCAGGCCTTAGTTCCCCAAAAGCCCTAGGATACAATTTTCATCATCGCCTCTCTAGCGAGGACTATTAAATCAGAACCATCTAGTTCTGAATTCAAGCCTTGTCATCCACTAGCTGTCACCAAGCAAATCTTTCTCCCTGAGTCTCACTCAGCTTCTGTGTTTATAAAATGGAGCTGATGATATTTTGATGTTTATTAGGAATATTACAAATATTTGTTAAGATTATTAACTGTTCAATTCATAAATTAAACAACAATGTGTGCCATAATATGTCAGTTTTTAAAAAGCAAATCCTCCTTTTTACCTAAAAAAAAAGATATTTTAGGATTCTTAGAATAATACTGCTTATTAAAATTTCACTGCTAAGTTTTTGTTCATTTGTTTTGAAGTATAGTTGATTTACAATGTCATGTTAGTTTCAAATGTACAGCAAAGTGATTCAGTTACATATATATATATATATATATATATATTCTTTAACAGATCCTTTTATAGGTTATCACAAGATATTGAGTAGCATTCCCTGTGCTACACAGTACGTCCTGCTGGTAATCAATTTTATATATGGTAGTGTGAGTGAGAGTTGTTCAGTCATGTCCGACTCTTGCAACCCCATGGACTATAGTCCTCCAGGCTCCTCTGTCCATGGAATTCTCCAGGCAAGAAGACTGGAGTGAGTGGCTGTTTCCTTCTCCAGTATGCAGCAGTGTGTCTATGTTAATCCCAAACTCCTAGTTTATCCCTTTCCCACCTCCCCTTTGGTAACCGTAAGATCGTCTACGGTTGTGAGTCTATTTCTGTTTGACACATGAGTTCATTTGCATCACTTTTTAGATTACATATGTAAGCAGTATCCTATATTTGTTAGGAATATTATGAACATTAAGGAGACGGTTTATGTGAAGTACTGAGCCTCACACCCAGCAGGTGCTCAGTAAATGGCAATGGGGACATTAACTGAGGGTTACTCTGGGCCAGGCCCGGGTCTCTGGGCTCTGCATGTGTTCACTCAGCTAACCCACCTGACACCTCTCTGGGTAGATCATTTAAATGAGTAAAAATATAAAATAATAAATTCAAAAATAGAGGCAGACCTCATTTTCTGTGCTTCAGAGGTGTTCTAGTTTTTACAACCTGCCGGTTTGTGGCAACCCTGTCAGGAGAAAATCTATCGATACCATTTTCCCAACTGCCTCTGCTCACTTCATCTCTCTGTGTCACATCTGGGTAATTCTCAAAATATTTCACTTTTTTGTTGTTATTATATGTGTCCTGATGGTCTGTGATCCGTGACCTTTGATGTTGCTACTATGACTCACTGAAGGCTCAAAGGACGGGGAGCACTTTTTAGCAATAAAATATTTTTAAATTAAAGTATGTGCATTGTTTTTTAAGACATAATGCTATTGAGACAAGAGACTACAGTATAAGGGAAATGTAACTTTTACTGCACTGGGAGAAAAAAATTTGTGTGGCTCACTTCATTGTGCCATGGCCTAGACTCAAACCCGCAGCATCTTTAGGGTGTGCTTGTAATAAGTATAATACAAATAAAATATTATCATTACGGATAGATTAAAAAGAGAAAACTAAAGCATAAAGATGCTACATAACCTACCCAGGCCACTCAGGTGGTAAGGCCTGGGTCAGGATTCAGTCTCCATCCCCCGGACACCACACTGCCCTCTCTGGCTCCTGCTGTTGCTCTTACTGACTCATTACCCAAGTCCCTAAAAGTGCCTAATTCTACCTCCTACCCAGTTGCCACGGGCTGAACATCCACCTGCTTGCCTTTCCTGGATGGCAGGCAGGGCACGTAAGTGCTGGTGTGAAGTCTGGACCTGTGCTTGGCACATGGCACCTTCAACGAAGAATCAACCTACCCATACTGAGAAGCCAAGGACCAGAGCCCAGGGGCCAAGATGAAGAGAGCCAGTCCCTCCGCCTAGAGGGAAGACTGGAGAAGGAAACTTGGGCATTCTGGGGCCTGCAAGGCCTCCAGGTCTGAGAGAGGCCAGTGAAGCCAAACCAGAACTCGGAAAGCCCAGACTTTGATTGACATTCACTTTTAAAAAGGACAGTGATCCAGAGGAGAATTGTTGCTTAGCTCAGATGGTAAAGACTCTGCCTGCCAAGCAGGAGACCTGGGTTCACTCCCTGGGTCAGGAAGATCCCCTGGAGAAGGGAATGGCAACCCACTCCAGGATTGTTGCCTGGAGAATCCCATGGATGGAGGAGCCTGGCAGGCTACAGTCCATGGGATCGCAAAGAGTCGGACATGACTGAGCAACTAACACTTTCACTCACTGTGTGACAATCTCAGCTTGACTGAGGCATAGAGAGGCAAAGGGAACCAGAGAGAGGCTGCCAACTCCCCTTTCCCTGCAGAAGGGCTTCCTGTGATGACCTGGCCAGCTCCTAGTCCGTTCTGCTCTGTATTTGTATCTTTCATCTGTCCCATCTCCTTGATAGGTGCCAGCTCTGCAGAGGTTGAAGCCCAGTCCTGCTTCCCTGGAGCATCTCGTGGTGCCTGCCCTTGGTGAGCACTGCTCATGGACCTTTTGATTTGCCCCAAGCATAGAGCAGGCATAGAATCTCCAACAGCATCAAGAACAAAGGGTCAAGGAAAGAATTCTCACTTCCGGAAAGAGTGTTGCATACACGCCTGGGGTGGGAGACGGACATAGTGCACCCCTTCTTTGCTCTGTCTTACGCCATGGGCTCACCCAAAATGTGACATTCAAGGTCGTGTCTAAGCCTCTCAGCCCACCACAAGAGGTTGCTTCTCCCTGTTCTCCACTCTGCCCTGGAGGAAACATCTCCCAGGCCCCCTGGGAGCTCAGATCTGACCCAAAAGGGACCCCTCCGCCAGAGAAAGCATAAGCCCGACTCGCCAGCTGAGTGCATCTGTGGCTGTTGCTTAGGAGCCTTCCCGCGTGCAATAACCTCTCATTATATTTTAATGTTGTTGTAACTTTATGGCTTAATCAGTATTTGCAATTTGTTAGTAGCCTGGGCGGCCATAAAATTGTTTTCCAGGTACTGAAACATCCCATCAAGGTTTGTAAAGCAGTGGTTCTTAGTTTATCACGCCCATAAAATGCCCTGGCAATTTGACAGATATAATAACTTTTTTTATCAAGTGTCTAATTTGAGAGGAAATTAAGCCATACATTACCCGCAGCTCGCACTGGGGTTGGGAGCTCTTCAGCCTCCAGACCTCTCAGGGCCGCCCTCCTCCTCACCCCATCTGTCCTCTTCGGCCGAAGGCTAGAGTTCAGGCTTGCCTCTGCCCCAGAGCCTGTTGTTGCCCCCAGATGCTGGGGGCAGGCTTCCAGGTGGCTGCGGTGTGTGGTGTGGGCAACCTTGATGAGACACTGCTCTCACACCAAGGGTCCAGCAACAGCTGAGAAATTAGTCATCAGAAAGAGAGAAAAAGCCTTGCTAATCTCTCCCCAATGGGTCTCCCCACAAGCTGACCTAATCCTAGCAAGGGTCTGTACATAAGAGGAACAGAGAAGGATCTCGGCCCTTCACTTACCTAGCTCATCTCCATCCTCCAGGCTTCAGCCTCTCCTGGTTTCCTAGGCATTGCATCCTGTCATAGCGGTTGCTGTTGTTTAGTCATTAAGTCGTTCGTGTCTGACTTTTTGACCCCATGAACTGTAGCCCTCCAGGCTCCTCTATCCATGGGATTTCCCAGGCAAGAATACTGGAGCAGGATGCTGTTTCCTTCTCCAGGACATCTTACTGGGAGGACACATGGAAAAGTAAGCTATTTTTCTTCCCAGTGACATGAATTTGCTCCTCTCTGAAATTTTCAACTGTTCAATTCTCTTGGGAGGATGTTGAACCAAAGAAGAATTTTGGTCAAGAATGATGCTGTGTATACATACACCTCCTTGCCCCCAGCAGGCCCAAATTGTGATGCCCTAGCATCCATGTCCATGTGGTCCTGTCAAGTGGGTCAGGTTCATTTGCCTCTCCAGCCCTGCGGTGCACGGCTCAGAGTGCCATTGGCAGGACCAGTTCTCATCTGTTCTCCAGCACTCAACTGTAAGCCCCTCCACCATGACTCTCATCTTTAGACAGTCATCCTCGAGAAAGGAATGTGGGCCACGTGACAGTATGATTCATCACCACTCAGCTGGCGCTTACCAGGCAGCTAGTTAGCTTAGGATGCTGCTTCATGGCCAGCAGCATGGGATTCAGAGATAACCAAAATACAGCACCTGCCCACGGTCCCACCAGCTAACTGAGGAAATTAACCAGAAAAGCACAGGTTAGAGCTGCGAGAGAACTTTATGGGGTCCCATGGGAACCCAGAAGGGACCACAACCCTTCCCAACTCTCAGGAAACAACTCCAGAGAAGGCTTCTCCATGGTGACTCTCAGCACAGATCCATACACATGAACAAAAGCTAACTGGGTACCCGAGAACAGAGAAGGGCTTCTGCAGAAGGTTCTACAGGTTTGCAGCACAGAAACTGAGAGGAGATTGGGAGTCTAGCAAACATGAGAAAGGATCTGAAAGCAGCTTGGTGGATCAAAGACTATACATGGGCTGTGGGTGGCGACTGTCCACAGGGGACACCTGGCAAGAGATGCAAGAGACAGGTCGGCAGTGTCTAGATGCCAGACTATGGAGCTCAGGGCTGATTCTGCAATTACAGGGAACCGTGAGAGGACTGGGGCTTCCCAGGAAGCATTACTGCTAAAAAAATAAAACCCGCCTGCCAAACCCTCCTGCCAATGCAGGAGACGTAAGAGACACGGGTTTGATCCCTGGGTAGGGAAGATCCTCTAGAGGAGGTCATGGCAACTCACTCCAGTCTTCTTGCCTGGAGAATCCCACGGACAGAAGGAACCTACCAGGCTACAGTCCACGAGGTCGCAGGAGTCGGGCTCAACTGAGCATCCACGTGTATATATATGTATGCATATATATACACACATATGTATATGTATATGAGAGGATTTGAGGCATGAGAGTCACATGGTCACAGTCAAATTTAGATCACAATCACATTAAGATCATGAAAACCTAGATAGAGGTCAAAATAGAAGTCTTCAGTCAGTCTGTAAAAGGTGCTTATCATGTTTTGGCTGTCTAGAATTCAGTACTTCCCTTTGTATCTCCCATACCACCTTCTTAGCAGCTCCCTGGTACCGCTTCTGATGGAAATTCCTGCCATTTTGTGTCATGTTGGAGGGAGACAGCTCCCTCTTCCATCATCAAAGGGACAAGATCTTTCTATCTCAGGTCGCCCGGAGCAGGCTTGTGACACGCACAAGCCAATCCAACTCTCCCTACTAGGAACTTGATCTCTTAAGAGGGTAACCAAACAGAAGACTCCTCACAGACTGTGGCAGATTTATTTTTCCCAAAACAGCCACGGCTGTGTTTCTTTGATCCCACGTGCTCTTCCAGAGCCAGCAAGAGAAGTCTATTCTCTCTCTCAAATAGAAACAGTGGAAGTTAACACTGTGAGAGTTCAGAGACCATGTCATCAGAAGTAAACTGGCTTCCATCTGCCTCATTTTCTCACAAGAAGCTAGCCCTTGGAGCCCAACCATCATGTTACAAGGGAGCCTCATCCCCTTGGAGGAGGCACGTGGAGGTGTTCTGGCCAACAGTCCAGCTAAGGCTCTACCAGCATCAGCCATCAGACACGTTATGTGAGGGAGTCTTCAGGTGATTCCAGGCCTCAGCCTTCAAAGCCATTCTAGCTGAAGCCAAGCAGAAGTAGAGACACGCTATGCCTCTAAGCCATGTCTGAACTGCAGATCCGCGAGCAAAATGAATGTCATTTCAGTCGCTAAGCTTGCGGTAGTTTATTACATGGAATGCAGAAACAGTGACCTTGATGGGGGATCCACCTGCCTGATCTCCAGAGATCTCTTGACCCCTGGCTGTATCCTTACCCTAATTCCCCACCTTCCCACCTGCCCTGTGTCACCAATGTCACCAGATCTCTTTCCAGTAGACATTATGGCCCTGTGACCAGCAAGACTGGGCGCCTGTCGTCCCAACCACTGTCCCTGCCCAGTGAGAAGCCTATTGGCAAGGTCCAGGAGAGGGCCAGTGAGGGCCTGCGGACAGATGTGATGGTGGGGAGGGGTCAGAACCCAGGACCCACAGTCCAACAGGACTTGAGGGAGATATGGGAAAGGGTGCAGGCAAGGATGCTTCTCGGGGTTCTAACTGGGCCACACCATTAGGTGCTCAAGCCATTAGGCGAAAAAGAGAATTCAAGAGAAAGCAGCTCTCAGGGAACTAAAACACGCAGATGAATTCCAAGTTGTTATCAACCTGGTGATTTGTGAGATACCTGCAGGAAACACACAGGGAGACATCTGCCATACACAGGACCACAGTCATCACTTCCTGGCTTTGTCACGTGACTTAAGAGAGACAGCTCTGGAAACCAGGATAACGGTTTCCTAGAGATGCCGAGACCTGAGGAAAGCTAAGCCCTCACACTGTCCAGACGGAGTGTTTAACTTTAAAAAGTGCCATCTGTCAGGTGTGTGCATGAGTGTGCGTGCGCATGAAGGCGACCTGGAGAATATTTGTGCCTTTTCAACCCAAACTGAAAGGGAATAGCATCTTCCGTCTTTTTTTTTTTTTTTTCCGCATGACCTCACCGTGACTGATGGGCCAGCTCCAAAGGTGATGACTGACTTAATAAACCACAAGAATAACTGTGCATTTATGTAAAGACTTTCTCCAAGGGTAGTGCTCCGGCACTCTGCAGATAATGGACTTATTTATCCTTGGAGCACCTCTGTGAGGCACTTACAGGATAGGAGTGACCAGACTCATGGAATAAATAATGTCAAGAACAGCGTGAAGCTAAGCTAGCCGATAAGTCTGAGGCCCGGGAGGGGGTGGGATGGGCCCAAGGTCACCCAGCAAGTTGAAAACTGCTCAAACCATTGTGCCTTGAGGGTGTGACTCATATTCTCCCTGTGTCCCTGGGCTTGCTCAGTCCTGTCACCTGTGAGGTGCCTCTGTGGTTGTAAGGAGTGAAGAGGTAAATTGGCCTGACTGACTGGTTCAGACCGGCCAGCACCTCCTTTTCCAGCCAAGCATGTTCTTGCCCGCCAAGAGGCACAAAATGACTGCTTGAAACCCTAGACATGGAATCTATCTAAATAATTGGGAAAGTGGCCTGGCTGATTCTGCTTTTAAAAAAAAAAAAATCCCAAGCCAGGGAATTACACATCGATAGACAGGAAGTCATCCTTAGACTCATACACAGAGACTAACTCCCGCCTCGTGAAAACCACGACAGCATTGGTTATAAAAAGCCGTCTCTTGGCCAGAATGGGTTTGCTCCAGAGGTTCCGAATGAAAGCAGAGAGGGAGTAGGGTCGTATACTGTATTTGTTTAAATTTCATGCTGGTGAACGTCTGTGACGCAGGAGACAGGTTTATGGAGAGAGAAATAAAATGTTGACAAATGGCCCTGTAATCAACTGGAACACGCAATAAATCATTAGAATGCCAATAATACTTCCAGGACAAGCTTAGAAAGGTCATTAGCGTGTCACAATATATCTTCCAACGGCAAACAAAGCAAACAGAACATGTTGGGGAGAGGATTATGAGGGAAACATCTGTCAGTCCTAATTAAGAATTAACTACAGATTGTATCTTGGGAGATGTATAATTTATTTTCCCTCTTCTTCCTCCTGCACACTCACAAAAAGAAAAATAAATCAATAAAAAGTTTAACCCGTTCTAGATCTGAGATGGGGTCAAAGAGGCAGGCTGGAAGTGTAGAAAAGAGCAAACTGACAACTTGGTGGGTTGGGGAGAAGAGGAGGAGAGAAGAACTCTTGACAGCAAAGTTGGTGTGGGTGAGAGCTTGAGGGCTCAGAGTCAGCCTGCCTGCACCTGGCCTGGTCCTCCTCTTTCTCCCCACCCAGCCCAGAACAAGACACTCCGTTTCACACCATCAGGAATGTTGAGATTACTTAATACTTTGGCAAGTAGGTCTCATGAGCTACAAAGGGACAGCAGGAAGGTTGAAAGTTAAAAAAAAAAAAGAAAGAAGTCAAGTCCCTTGCTACCTGAATGTACCAGTTATAATTGAGTTTGGCTTCAAGTACGAAAAAGGAATCCACGGTGACTTGAACAAAGACGTGTTTATTTTTCTCATGTAACAGAAGTCCAGAGATGGGAGGTGGCGGATCAGTTTTCTGCATGTCTGTCTTATCATCTCTAGGGTGGTGGTTTCTAACCTCTGTGACTCATGGTCACAATATGGCTACTGTGGCTCCAGACATCATGACCAGGCTCAAAGGAAGAACAGAGTGGAAAGGACGACTCTGACCTTTATTATCTCTGTTACCAAGAAAGCCAAAGTTTTCCTAGAATCTGCCCCCACTCCCCAGCAAACTCAGGTATTTCTCTCACTGACCAAAATAGCCTCAAAGAACCACCACAGAGCCTGGGAGATGAAATGGACATGTTGTCACTCCAAATGAAAACGTAGTTCTGTTTACAAGGAAGGAGAGAGGAAGAGGATTAGCATCTGCTGCTAACAAAATTTGCCAGGTGATGAAGGGGGATTTGGGGCTGACTCAGGCACCTACAATTCATGGGGTCGCAAAGAGTCAGACATGGCTGAGCAACTGAACTGAACTGAACTGAACAGGCACCTACAGAGGAGGGCCCAGTGAGGGCAGACAGGGGTGGAGGGGTGAGTATCTCACCTCCTGCTGTTCACAGAAGGGCTCTCAGCCCTGTCCCAGCAAGAGACTTTGCTGGTCTTCAAGTTCCACTTCCTGGCTCCGCCCTAAATCCAGTTGCTACTCATCTGTGCTGCTCTTTTCTACTAAGGGCCAAGCCTTTGTGCAGGCTTACTGCAACTCAGAGCATTCAGGGCAGTCAGTTCAGCCACCAAAGGCTCATGCAGAACACACACTCTCCCTCACCACAGATCTGGCTCCAAATGGCCCTTTCATCCACAGGAGCAGCCCAGGGGCCCCAAGACAGCTTTTACTGTTTACCTGGGTTTTGCTTCCCTCCACCCAGCTTCTCTCCTCCCCTCTGTGCATTGCATACCTGGTGCACACACCGTACCTTGTGTGTGCATCTGTGTGTACATGCATGCAGATGCGTGCCTGCATCTGTGTGCAAACATATGTGCTGTGTATACCTGTGTGAGCATGTCCCTGTACGCATGCATATATTTGTGTGTGCCTCTGTGTGCATGTATCTGCATGTGTGTATGTGTGTACTTGTGTGCACACGTGTGCACGTATGTGCCTTGTGCCTTGCATAGCTTGTGTGCATGCATGTATCTGTGTGTACATGTGTGTCATGAGCATATAATTGCATGTGTCCATATATGTGCCCATGAGGATGTGTGTGTTTCTATGTGTGCGTGTATGAGTACACTGTGTGCGTACGTGTGGTGTGCGTGTATGTGTACACTGTGTGCGTACGTGTGGTGTGTGTGTGCACCAAGATACCTGTGAGTCCTCTCTCCTGGTCCCTCCCCGACCCCCATCCATCATACAGGTGACGTCCCCCGGCATCTCCCAGGGGGTCTGGCCACACTGGCCGCCTTCTTATCAGGATTATTACTTTCACCATCATTCACAGCACCGCTGGCCTGTTGCTCTCTCCTATTCTTCCTGCCTTTCCTTCTCAGGTCTCTTTTTCTGCTTAAGTTTGCATTTCTCCCTTTATTTTATTTTATTTTTTTCTGCTGACAGAGACAAGAGTCGTCCTAGTTCACCATTTCAGGATTTGTTGCAAGCTTCAAGGTAGAGGTTTATGGCTGTGGGTGTCCCGGTTATAGTACAGTTCTTATGGGTCCTAATAAACTCGGCTGCTCTGGGGCCCTCTTAAATTCTGGTACGAGAGCGAGAGAAAAGGCATCATTCAGTCCTGTTACACGCAGGAATCCTCTCCCTTGAAGGCTGAGAATAATGTCTTTTTTCTTGGGGGAGCAAAAGCCCATAACTCTTGAATGCTGCCCAGGAACCAGAGGGTAAAGAAAAGTCCTTTTCTCCTTCCCTGTTGCCTGGATGGATGGCAGATGGAGACATAGTTGAAGCTAGAGAAATGGGCACACAGCAAAGATTGAAATGCAGCTGGATTTTTTTTTTTTTTTTTTGGCCTGGAACTGCCATGATCATATTCTTAAATACAACCTTTCACAAAATGCTTTCATTTACTTCTTTTCACAAAGTCCTCATAACAAGCCTGGTTGCTATTCCTATTTTGCACATGAGAAGCCCAGGCTTCTGGATGGGAAGTTACTTGCCGGAAGTCATGTAGCTGTTACATGGCCACGGGGTCTCAAACCCAAGCTGCCATCCTCCAAAGCTAATTCCTTTTCACCAAACTGCCCCTACTGGAGGTCAAGAGCTCCTGGTTGACCTGGAAGAGTCTCTGTCCATAGTCAGAGGGCATCTCCAGAAAATGCTGCTGTGAAACAGCCTTGCAGACAGAAGTGGCTACTGACCTGGGAGGTAACAGCCTCTCGCCAGAGCTGTGTGCTTTGGAGGAAGCCACCTAACCTCTCCGGGTCTCAGCTTCTGACTTTTATAAAATGAAGGTCTTACTTGTGATGCAAAACTCTAGGATGCCTCAGGGCCTGCTGTGCAAGAGGGGGTTCCTGCTCCCTCTTTTCCAGGTTGTATGTTAAAGCCCCATGTCAAAGGTGATGATGTGCCTAAGAGTCTACTGATTAAGTTTTTAATGTTTAAAAACACTTGAATGAGACATTCCCTAAGGCCCCTTGTTCACATGACATTAGCATCATTGAGAGCATGACAAAACATCTGTTGCTGTCTACTTAGGGAGGGTGTGGCCAAGGGCCTGGGATAGAGTGTGTGCTGAAAAATGACAGCCAAAAGCTGTTGCCCAAGTGCAATTCCTGTGAATGTGGCGCTTTCTGTGCCCAATGAGAGATTTCCTAGCCCAAGGTTGGGATGGAGGACCATGGCTGGTGGAGCTGGTGGCCCCAGGGGTGCCTTTTAACCCACGACCCATACCATTGGTGCCCTAAGATTCATGTTCAGATACAATTTCAAACCTTGTGTTTCCCCTATCTCAACATGGAGGAGGAACATTGGAGTCATTTAGCCTGCAGAATGATTTTTTATTTATAAAGTTGTGCAATTTAGAGGGGTATTTGGGGTCACCTTAAGCTCTCCCATACAATGCAGATCTTGCATTAAATGAAAACTATTAGTATTCGGAGATGCTTTAGCATGAGGGTGGCTGTGTGACCATGACCTCTGTGTTGATATAAACGTGTTTTCATTACCACCGGGCCTGGGGTGGGAAGGGAGAGCTAGAAGACACAAGAGCTGCTGCTTGTTAACACCGTCCTTGCAAATGTTCTTTTATTAGCAGCACTTCAGGTCTACGGGGGTCACGTATCGCACGCCAGCTCTGAATGACTCCCCTCGCTGCATGTGTCCCGGGAGCGGCGTGTGGGCTTCATAGTTCTCCACTTTGCTTTGTCCTCAGATCATTCTGGGTCACCTCCTGGCCACTGCTCACCTCCCCTCTCCCAGGAAGTAGCCCAGAGGTCGGAAAACTGCAGCCTGAGCTCAAATCTGGCCTATTTCCCCTGGCTCGGCAGGTAAAGAATCCACCTGCAATGCAGGAGACACAGAAGATGTGGGTTCAGTCCCTGGGTTGGGAAGATCCCCTGGAGGAGGAATGGCAACCCACTCCAGTATTCCTGCCTGGAGAATCCCATGGACAGAGGAGCCTGGTGGGCTACAGCGCATGGGGTCACAAAGAGTCAGAACAACAGAGTGACTAAGCACGCCTATTTTTCTGTGGCCCTGGAGCTAAGAATAGTTTTTTCATTTTCAAAGGATTAGGGAAAAAATCAAAAGAAGAATCACATTTTATGACATACGAAAATTCTATGGAATTCAAGTTTCACGTCCATTAATAAAGCTTTATTGGGACACAGCCATGCTCATTCATTTATAGATTGTCTATAGTGCTTTGGCATTGCAAAGGCAGTTGAGTAGTTACAGCAGAGACCATCTGACCCCCAAAGCCTGAAAGTTTTACTAGCTGGGTCTTTGGAGGAAACAGTTGCCCCACCACCACCACCAAGCCCAACATTAACCCCAACTCCCTTGTCAGTAACCATCATCTGACGGATGACTTCTCCCTGACATTTCTGGAATGTACCCCCTTCTCTCATCACTAGTTGAAGACATCAGTGTCTCTTGCAACCACTTCCAGAAGGGTCTCCTGATTTCTAGACTTGCTGCCCGGAATAGTGCCCCTACAAGCCATAGAACAGACTGGATAAGAGCACAACTCTAGAGCCAGACTGTGCGTGCATGCCAAGTCTCTTCAGTCGTGTCTGACTCTTTGTGACGCCATGGAATGCAGCCCGCCAGGCTCCTCTGTCCATGAGATTCTCCAGGCAAGAACACTGGAGTGGGTTACCATTCCCTCCTCCAAGGGAACTTCCTGACCCAAGGATCAAAACTGCATCTCCTCTCTCCTGCATTGACAGGCAGGTTCTTTACCCCTAGCGCCATCTGGGAAGCCCACTTTGCCCTCTTCTTATCTGCATGGGCCTGGGCAAGTCATTCAAGCTCTAAGCCTCGGTTTCCTCATCTGTCAAATGGGGATGATATTTAACACCAACATGTATATAATTATCATAAGGATTATTTGCAAAGCACTTAAAACAGTGCCCAGAGTAATATAAGCATTCGCCATTATCATTCACAAAAAGTTCAAATTGGACCTTGTCATTCCTCTTCCTGAGAAGCATCAATGGCTCTTCATCATTTATCAGATCCAAACTTCTACATGGTGCATATTCCCTCTGCAATCTGATCCTCAGCCACCACCATCCACGAGTATGCAGCCATACTTCTCCCTACTCCCCGTCTCCCAGGTTCTGCTGTAACAACTCCAATCACCCCAAGTGCCCCTGACCCTTTGCCTCTTGTCTCCCTAACTCCCTCTGGAAGCCCTGCCCAGCTTTCACTGTCTCCAGGAAGTCTTCTCCGACTGCACCTCCCCTCTGCTCACATTGCAGCACCCTTGCAGAGGTCCAGTACCACTTACCATATCAAATCAAGTCGACTGATGGGTCTCCACCATCATGAGATGGTGAGCTACTTGAGAAAGCAGAGATTTCCTGGGGACCATCTGGAGAGAAGGCAGAGCCCATCACCGGGGGACATATGAGGAAAGCCTTCTTAAAGGACCTTTCCTTTAGGGCAGGCTTAGAGGCTGGTCTGGACAATGACTGATCATGTTCAGTGCCTGACACGTTTAGATCTCTTCTAATTGTTCATTGAATGGATAAGGGATTAACTAATGAGTTTAATTTAAATTAAAATTCTATAAATTTTAATAGATTAATAAAAACAAATTAAAGTTAATTCACTCCTCTAGAAAACTGCAGCTTAGTGTGGGTTCAAGCTTCAGCCTTATCTCCCGTGCTCCCACACCTTTGAATTAATGATTTCAGGTTGAAATTCTCGGCACCTGAGAAAGGAGGGAGACAGCCTTGAAGGGGACTCCTCATTCATATCAGAATCAGTGGCCTGATTCACCCCCTAAAGGTATTACTTAGATCAGGTCAATGACCTCCTTCCGGGCTCACCTCCTGCAAATGACTTTCAATCTTGTCGCTAGTATTTTCCATCCCGGGACACCACTGGACAGAAAGACCTGGCTCCTCTCTCCTGCCTTGGCTGAGTGAGTTCCAACTGTACCCAGCATATGGAATGCCTTGTGATGTTAGTTGCTGGCATTATGAGAGCGAGGGCTAAATCTGATCGTTGATGGGAAAACACTCTGCGTTCAATGGGAGGTCATACTTTTCTCTTTTTCAGGAGGGGTGTTCCTTTGCACCCCTTCCTTGTCACCGCACCGCACCCACTCACCCTTCGGGATCACACAAGTGCCAAAGCTTCCAGAACTGGCCACCCTCTCATCCCCCGCGCAGAGTAGACTCCCATCTCACCTTTTTTTGTGCTTCTTAGAGGGCTTCTCATTTCTGTCCTGCATTGTTATCAGCAAGTGGTCCCATGTCCCCTGCAAGCAGGGTCTCTGTCTCCGCATACCCACAGCTGCATCGCAAACCTGACCCCTGAGGAGCTCACACCTGCGGGACGAGTGAGTGACTGGTCTAACTCCAAACAGAACCCTGACCAAAAAGGGAGATTACTCTTCCCAGTTAGTGAGTTATAGCTCCCCCAGCCTGTCAGGGCACTGGTTCTCCCTTCCCATCCTCCGCTTCATCCACTTTGGAAAATCCATTTTATAGATGGAGAAACTGAGGCTCACAAAACTCAGCTTGCTCAAGGTCACACAGCTAGTGAGCAGTGCTAGAAGTACCTTCCCTTCCCCCTTCTGCCACATGAAATTCATGAACCTTCAAAGTCCCAGGCTCATGGGAACTTTGTCCCCTCCAGAGTCACTGCTGTCAGGAGATACCAATGCAGCTCGGATGAGACAGATGCTCAGCTCAAATACTTGAAGACTTATACATCCTTCCAGTTCTTCATTCTCTCGCCTCCCCACCCCTACATCGCCCCCGCCAAAAACACTTTTGTAAAAGCTGTTTAGGGTGATTGGTGTGTATACACAATGGCTGTCATTACTGTTAAGGGTGTTTGTGATGGGATCCCTGTCTCCACTCAACAATCACCGTCTGCCAGGCTCTCTCCGTCTACCTGGGTGTTTACATAGCGCCTACCAGGAGAGCATCAGCAGCCTCTGACAAACAAGCTGTGGAGTGCAGGAAGGAAAGAAAAAAGTTATTTGTGACTGACGCTGTTAATTACCACTTCGTTACACCCAGGCACTCCTTAAAGCTGCACCCAGCTCTGCACACATGTGCGTCCCCCACGACAACATGATATAAACTGTAATCATTATGTAACATGACGGCAGAAGCAGCCGTTCTCAGCCACGTGGCAGTAATACCATTCCATCAGAGAACAGCTGTAACCCAAATGAGTAAGCTCATTTATTACCTGACAAGGATTTTTAGCTGACCTTAAGCTTCAGGGAGCCAAGAACGCAATGCGACTGCCAAACAAAAACAACGCTGGATCAACTTTTGGTTTCCTTAGTAGAAGCGGAAGGACCAGATCACAGGACGTAAAGAATATCCTGGATTTGGTGATGGGCAGATCACACAGCCCAGCAGTGCGTTGAGCCCCAAGAGGCAGGTTGAAATCCTGGAGGATGGCTAGACCACTGTGGCAGAAGGATGACAAGGCTTGGTATGCAGTCATGTGAGACATTTGGAAGCAATGAAGTCTGTTGAACCTGGAGAACAGACTTCAATGGAAAACTGGGATCGCTATTGGAAGACCTGTTCTCTGAGGCTCGGGTTACTGTAGCGCAAATGGAGACAGTAACTGGGAGCCTAGGATGACATGTGCGGGAGCAGAGTTGGATGTCAGCTCACCTACAGAATGCCCAGTTCCAGCTTAGATGCATCTGAGAACTTAGGGGGTTTAGATCAAGTCCAAAGTGGCCAAACCTCCCAAGGGTTATATACACATGCAAAAGTGTACCTCTGAGGTCATCTCTGTTTCCAGGCTCCCGCTTCTGTTAATGTTGCCTTTTCCTTGGTCATAAAATTTCAGGGAAGGAACAAAACTCTTCCTCAGTCCACATACACACACACACACACACACACAACCCACTCTACAAAGCATGTAAGATCCTACCTTCCCTATAGATGGGAGATGGAGAGAATGAAGGAGGGATTTACACTGCAGATCCAACAACTTCACGTAAAACTGTAAGCATCCTTATAAATGGCCTTGGTTCTCCCACCATCCTGGAGCTTCACTGAATCTTTACTCCACACAGCCCAACCCTTTCTCCTCTTCTGGCATCTCTCTTTTAGTCCTCTTTCTTTTTCTCTTCTCTTTCCTCTTCCCCTTTAAAAACAAGAACAGTCCACTCCTCCCCTCTGTCTCATGTACCTTCCCTCTCGATGTCTCAGCCTCTGATGACAGTCACGCTTCACAGCATCACTCACATCCCAAGCTGGCTTGCCAAGATTCTTCCTAAACTTAGATATCCCCTTCCACAGGGGAAGTTCTGGCGCCAGATATTAAAAAATCAAGCACTTCACCAATCCATCAAGATCCTGGGGAAGGAAGTTTCCAAAGACAATTAAATTTGAGAAACTGTGCATCCTGGGCACACCCCTTGGAAATTAACAAAATGGATTGTAAAAGTGTCTACAGAGTCCTCGAGTAAAGAAACCTGCTTAACTGTGACACCCATTATTTCCAGAACTTTCTAGGGCAGGGGTTAATAAGAAGGCCTCTAATATCCCATGGAATATGCCTTTGGAGGTGCATGTGGAAGGCCTGCAGTCAGCCTGGGGGACATGCAGATGGGAACCAGGAACACAGGTGCTGGAGAGAGTCACCTCACTGGGGCAAGAACTTGGGTCTGGTTCCCAGCTCAGTGGGTGACTTTGGGCCCATCCCACCTCCTCTGGGCCTCAGACTTATAGGCTAGTTTAGCTTCATGCTGTTTTTGACATTATTTATTCCATGAGTCTGATCACCCCTGTCCTGGAAGTGCCCCACAGAGGTGCTCCAGGGATAAATAAGTCCATGGAGAAGGAAATGGCAATCCACTCCAGTGCTATTGCCTGGAAAATCCCATGGACAGAGGAGCCTGATAGGTTACAGTCCATGGGGTCGCAAAGAGTCGGACACGACTGAGCAACTTCACTTCACTTCTATCTGCAGGGTATGGAGCACTCTTGGGGAAAAGGCTTTACATAAATGTACAGTTATTCTTGTGCTTTATTAAGTCAGTGATCAACCTTTGGAGGCTAGTCTAGTTCTCTGCACAGGTTCCATGGAGTCCTAGGAAAGAAACAAGAGGTGTGCCCTTCACCAGATAGAGTTTTCAGTCCAGTTTGAGATGGCATGTCTACACACCTCTATGCTTTTACACACATGCACACAGGCACATGCATGCGCACACACAGACACACACACACACACACACACCCCAGGTGAAATACTGTTAAGATTCCAGGGGCTTGCCTGGTGGTCCAGGGGTTAAGAATCCACCTGCCAATGCAGGGGGCACAGGTTAGATCCCTGATTCGAGAAGATCCCACGTGGCCCCGGCAACTAAGCCCAGGCACCACAACTGCTGAGCTCGCACCCTAGAGTCCGGGCTCTGCAATAAGAGAAACCATGGCAATAAGCCCATGCACCCCAACTAGAGAGTACCCCCCACTCAGTGCAGCTAGAGAAAGCCCGCACACAGCAACAAAGACCCAGAGCAGCCACAAACAAATAAGTAAGTAAATTAATAAATATTTTTTTAAAAGAAAAGAAAACACAGCTACCGTTTCTTTTCATTTGGCCAAGTCTCTTAGCTTCATCAATGAGCAGACAAGACCCGAGTTAAGCTTCCTGTCAGAAGCAGAGCTTGCTACAGGCATTGAATGCCATATGTCCAAGGGACAAGACAGGAGTCCTTCAAGGCACCAAAGGTAGGAAGGGGGATCCTGAGCCAGAGGAAACGGGAGCACCAAAAGGCCATTTCCTCTGTGTGCAAGAGAAACCAACAGCTGGATCTGAGGACTGCTGGCCTTGAGGCTCCTGTTTCATTCCTGCCAAGGATGGGGCTGGTCTCCCAGTCCGGGATGCACTTTCCCTCCGGGTGGTCATGAAGCGGTCCAGGGCCCAGGGTGGGGAAACAAAGGGCCAGAGAGCCAGCGGATGATGGTTTCCTCCTCCAAAGCCATGGCATCCTTTCAGCGTGCTCCATCCTTGTCTACTGCTAACCCCACACATGTGACCCCCATCCTCCTCCACCAGGAGAAAGGTCAGTTTCCCCCAAACCTCCCAGACCTCCAAGAACTCAGCAGGAAAGTGCATATGCGAGCAGCGGAGGTGCTGTCTACATTTGCACCCACCCCCAGCATCCACAATGAAGAAGCCTCGGTGTCCTTGGGTGACAGCAGGGTGAAGGGGAGCCATCCACTGGACTGGCATGTGGGCTTCTTTATTTTAAAATTAATTGTTATTGGAGTGTATTGATTCACAATGTTGTGTTAGTTCCCGCTGTACAGCAAAGAGAATGAGCTATATGTGTGTGTATATGTACACATATGCCCTCTTCTTTGGATTTCCCTGGTGGCTCAGAGGTTAAAGCGTCTGCCTGGAATGCAGGAGACCCGGGTTCGATCCCTGGGTCGGGAAGATCCCCTGAAGAAGGAAATGGCAACCCACTCCAGTATTCTTGCCTGGAGAATCCCATGGAGGGAGGAGCCTGGTAGGCTACAGTCCATGGGGTCACAAAGAGTCGGACACAACTGAGCCACTTTACTTCACTTCACTTCACTTTGGATTTCGTTCCCATTTAGGACCACGGAGCACTGAGTACAGTTCTCTGTGCTACCCGGAAGGTTCTCAAAGAGCTATCTGTTCTATACATAGTCGTGAAAATATATCAGTCCCAATCTTCCAATCCATCCCACCTCTCGCTCCCCGCTTGGTGTCACTACATTTGTTCTCTACATCGGTGCCTCTCTTTCTGTTTTGCAAATAAGAACATCTATGCCATTTTGGGGAGCCTTCCCTTGTGGCTCAGCAGGAAAGCATCTCCCTGTAATGCAGGAGATATGGGTTCAGACCCTGGGTCAGGAAGATCTCCTGGAGGAAGGCATGACAACCCACTCCAGTATTCTTGCCTGGAGAATCTCACAGACAGAGGAGCCTGGCAGGCTACAGTCCATAGCATCACATAAGAGTTGGCCATGACTGAAGCAATTGAACATGCATGCACGCACATACCATTTTTCTGGATTCCATATATATCAATTAATACACAATATTTGTTATTCTCTTTCTGACTTACTTCACTCTGTATGACAGCCTCTAGGTCCATCCATGTCTCTGCAAATGACCCTCCTTAGGATGAAGCCCCACAGCAAGCTCAGTGGAGAAATAGGGACATTGATGACAAAGGTCTTCTCCTTCACTGTTTCCCAAGTGCTGAGCTTGCCTTTCCAGATCACAAAAATTTAGCCCATCTTTGTCTAAGAAAAAAAGCACAAAAGAAACAGAATGAATTGTCATGAACCATCATTTGCATCCCCTCCGAATCGCCCTCTGCACTTAGGGCCACAATTGGACAAGGACTCAAACCCTCTGCCTGCCCACCAGCAGCTTATCTTTGCTGGAGAAAGCAGTGCTATCAGTCCTAGGAAGCTCTCCACAGGGAATACATGGAAAGCCGAAGTGGACACATCTGTCTGCTCCCCAGCTTCCCAAACCAGAGAGCTCTGCCCTAGTGGGAGGACCTGTAACTGGATCAGCAACCAAGCTTTCAGAAGAGCTCCTGAGCTAGGGCGGGGCTCGCTGATAAAGCAGCCACTCACCACACGGGACCGTAGCCTCTCTAATGTGGCTCGTCGAAATGGAGGCCTGTGATACGTGAAAAATACACCGTGGCTTCTGACTACTACTAGGTACAAAACAAAAAAACAGAATGTGAAATATCTGCTTACTTTTTATACTGTTTTTTCATATGGTTTGCCTTTTAGATATATGGGATTATATAAAATATATTATTCAAATTAAGTTCCCTGCTTTGTTTTTACTTTTTATAATGTGGCTACTAAAAAAAAAATGTTAAATCATACAAGTGGAAGGCATCCTATTTTTATTGAACCATCCTGAGCTGGAAGATGGGGAATCCCTGATGGCACTGAACAAAAAATACTGATTCTTTCCAATCTGAACACCCCTTGTGTACAAAGTGTTGGATGCCACGTGTGCCTCAGTTTATACAGATGATGTGAGGGTTGAGAACTAAAATATTGCCTGCTGGGTTGGTAAACAAAAGGTATTACAACTCAGGATCAAGACAAAGAATGCCTGCCACGTAGCGGTCAGGTGCTGCATTCACCTTGAACCTTGCATTCTGAGGGGACCAGGATGAGAAAGTACAAGACACTGACCCCAGATAGAGGAGATACAGATCAAAGGATTGATTTCAGTGAGCCCAGACCCTTGCATCTTCCTATACATAGAACAGCACTAAATTCCTTAACTTGAGATACCTGATTCTTTTATTAATAGTCCCACCCCCTGGGTTTGTTGCAAAAATTCCTATATATCCCAGCTCCCCACCACCACTTCCTCTTCGGAACAGTTTCTCAGAATTATCTGAGATGCTGCATCCCAGGCTTAAGTCCTTGCATTTGTCCACCAAATAAAACATGACTCTCAACTTTCAGGTTGTGTGTGTGTGTTTTTTTTCTCCATCTACAGGGTCAACATAGACAGGCAGGAAAACCATAGACCTAAGTACCCCAGGTCCAGCCACGGGCACTCCGCCACATGGATGGAGGAGTGTTGGCCAGTGTTGGCCAGGAGTGTTGACCATAGGAGGCAGTTGGCAAGATCATCGTGGCCTCTGATTAGCCAGTTGTGGCTGGAGTTTGCTGGTCTGTCCTTCAAGCCTTCCTCCTCTCAGAAGATCTGCGGTTTCCCCATGTGATGGGTGTCTCAGCTCACATTCTCTACCCCATCCCCCCAGAGGGTTGCTACTGGGCTTTTGGAAAATCATGTCAACTGAGAAAAAATGCACTAAAAGTTGAGAATTAGGCTTTATGTGGTGGGCAAATCTGAAGACTTAAGCCCCGGACACAGCATCTCAGACCGCTCTGAGGGACTGCTCCCGAGAGGTGAAGGAGGAGCCAGGATATATATGAGTTTTTGCAACACAAACCAGGTAGTCAGAACATCAAAAGATGACATTAATTAAGGGAAACCAGACAACTCAAGTGAATGAATTTAGCGCTTTCTCTGTGGGAAGAGGCAGGAGCCTGTGCTCACTGAAATCACTCCTTTGATATGCACTTCAGCTATCTGGGGCCAGTATCCTGTGCTTCCCCATCCTGAATCCCCTCAGGGTGCACAGCCAGGGACAGCTGCGGTTGCTGAGGGCTTGCAGCCCCTTGGTCTCCTCGGGGCTCTCCTTGGGGGCACCCATAGCGGCATGATGGCTGCAACATCCTTTGTTTTCTGATGCGATGCGGCAAGCTGCGGTTTTTATCCACAGTCAGAACAGCCTGACCTGCTCAGGACTAGATGACCTTTGAGGCCTCCAACGTGGTGCTAGTGGTAAAGAATTTGCCTGCCAATGCAAGGAGACATAAAAGACACGGGTTCAATCCCTGGGTTGGAAAGATTGCCTGGAGGAGGGCATGGCAACCCACTCCAATATTCTTGCCTGGAGAATCCCATGGACAGAGGAGCCTGTGGGCTACAGTCCATGGGGTCGCAAAGAGTCAGACAGCATGCAGATGACCTCTGAAATCTCTTCCAGATATGGTGGGAAAATGTGGGATTTGGGGTTGGACAAATCTAGATTCAAATGTCATTTCTGTTTATAAGCTATACGAATTTGGACAAGAAACTTAACCTCTCTGAGTCATCATTTCTTCCTTTGCAAAATAGGTAAAATGATATAAAGCTTCAGTAAGAATGTCACTGGAAATTTTCAGGTGCTTTCACTGAAACCAGTACATCAGTAGTCATTATTGGTCTCTGCCGCCATGAAATTTTATGCTCTTCATTTTGTTAATTAAATCCTATTTTGAATGCAGTAGAGGAGGTAGGTATTTAAAGAATACCTTCTTAGAATCCCTATCTGATGGAAAGGGCATCTCCCTAAAAAAAAGAACTGTCTCCAATTTTCCTGTCTCAGATTCTCCCATCCACTGGGAAACTCTCCTTTTCTCTCAAATTAGTTTTCAGACAATCCAGATTGTTCCTAACTGGGTTCTCAGGTTTACCCAAAGCAAGGCACCTATGTACCTAACTCAACCATCTATTGATACCTAATGGTTCCCAACAAAACTTCCCCTCCACTCCAGAGGCCAAGGCATGGAAGGAAGAACTCCACCTGGCCTGCTTAGCAGAGGTACCTCCAAGGCAAGTGGGGCTGGGGTCAGGCATGCTGCTGCTGCTCTGCTGCTGCTAAGTCGCTTCAGTCATGTCCGACTCTGTGCGACCCCATAGACAGCAGCCCACCAGGCTCCCCCGTCCCTGGGATTCTCCAGGCAAGAACACTGGAGTGGGTTGCCATTTCCTTCTCCAGTGCATGAAAGTGAAGTCGCTCAGTTGTGTCCGACTCTTACCAACCCCATGGACTGCAACCTACCAGGCTCCTCCGTCCATGGATTTTCCAGGCAAGAGTACTGGAGTGGGGTGCCATTGCCTTCTCCAGGGGTCAGGCATAGAGGCCCAGGAAAACAGTGTGCTCCAGGAGGTAGTGGGAGGGATCCCCCTGAAGTGGAGGGAGCAAAGGAGAAAGAAAAAACAAACACAGTTTTAATTAAACATAGTGCATCTAAATCAGAGAGGTATGCTCAGAGAGCGAGGAAGGGTGAAATGGAATTTTTAGAGGAAAACAAGATTGCCCACCTTCTTAATCTCATTAACATTGAAATGAAGCCCTTGAGGGAAAGGCTCCAGCTTTGACCCAGGGAGGAGAGGGGGTGAGGGGAAGCTTCTTGAGCCTCAAGAAAGCTTTGTGCCTGCAGATCTGAGCTGCCAATACAGACAACTCTTCCCCTCAGGCCTCCCCCTTGGCCTCTGCATCAGAAGAGGGAGTTTCACTCTGTCCTTTGATGGCTGAGCAGCCGGCCAGGTAGGGGGCACATCTGAGATAAGCTAGGATCCTTGCCAGACCCCCAAGGAGCTTTGCCCAGATCACCATGCCCCCTTCCTCACCGTGCCACCTCCTCTCTGCTTTACAGAGCATCCAGGTGAACCCCAGCACCTGGGAGCCCCTGGGGTGTGTTGGGTCCACTGGGCTCCTGTCTCTGCAGCTCTCCCTTCCCACTCAGGGCACTTGATGCTCCCTGGGGGCCCCTCCCACTTGAGGCTGTGTCCCACCTGAGACCCAGGAGATTAGAGAAGTGCAAGGACTCAAGCTCTGAGTCTCACTTGTTGTTAAGTTGACCTCAGCTCTGGTCATTGGATGGCTCCTTATCTTGGGCAGGTGGACCCACCCTGGAGCCCAGTTCCTACATCTGGGCTTCTGTATCAAGGTCTTAGAAAGCATCGTGGGTTACTTTCTTTCACTAGTCACTTCCCTCTTGTGTCGCCCAAATATCAGTCCACTGACTGGCTCTTTGCCAGGAGAAAAGGCCTTCCATTCTTTCATTCTTCCAGCTCTTTCATCCCAATATGACCTCCACCCCACCTCTTTGGACACTCATTGCCACCTCTTGGTTTGGTGCAATGCCTCGCACACAGTAGGCGATTCATAAACATGGGTGAATGAATGGATGATGGGCTGAGTGAATGTAACCAGGGACTTGGGAAAGCTTTGGACAGGACCATCCTTATGTACTCCTGAGCCTACTAATTGTCTCTGGTTTTAGCGTGAAACTCCCTCTGCTAAATGGCCAATGTCATCCACAGCCATCCAGTAAATGACCAGTTCCAGTGTGGATGCTCAGTGAAACACTGGTCTGTTGGCCAAAGTCAAGTTAGCCAGCATCGTAACTGATTCAATCTGCCCTGCATTAAAAGCGGGGGTCCCTGAAGCAAGGGCTAAGGAGGCTTTATTGTGTTCCCGAAACCTGGTCTCTATTCACCTGTGCCAAACAGAAATGCAGAGACAGACTTTGGGGGGAAGCAGAAATGAGTAGCTTCTGGGAATTCCCTGGTGGTCCTGTGGCTAACACTTCACACTTCCAGGGCAGGGGGAGTGAGTTTAATCCCTGGTCAGGGAACTAGGATCCTACATGTCATGGGGCACAGCTCTTTTTTAAAAAAAATGTAGCTTTTATTTTTTGCCAGGCAAAGGAGGTCACAGAAGCTAGTGCCCTCAAGACTATGCTCTCCCCATTAGAGGGGAAGAGTAAGAAGTCTAAAGTTTGCAAGGAGTCGTGCGTGATCAGCTCATGGCCAGTTCTCAGATTGGTTGGCATCAAGGTGAAGTTTCAAGCATCATCAATCTTCTGGTTTCAGTCAGTCTAGGATCTGTGCTCTGCAGTCAGCATTTTCATCTGGTGGGGGTCTGCCTTCTGTAAAAACAACAGAGTGATATGTGCCAGGCCTTCATCTATATCTCTCAGGGAACAGGGAGTTTGGTGTCTATGTGGCAGATTCATAATTTAAATTGCTATCAGCTCCCCAGCCCAACAGCTGCAGTTTCTACATCTTCACATTCCCCAAACATGAACTCTTAAATCAGCCCTTTGCTTCAAAAGACAAGGGCTTGTACACGGTTTCAACTATGGAAACCAGACCTACCTCCCTATTATTTCCTATTTTAAAAAACTTCCATTGAACAATCTCATTGAGCGGGCAGGCAATTTTCTTAAATGTTTCCCAAATAAATGACCATAAATTTAAACACAGTATGAAAGTCCCTGGGGCCATGAAGAAAGTCTATAAAGAAAATCTCTAAGACAGGGGAGAAGGCTGACCTGGTAAAACCCATGAAAAAGAATCACAAAGGGAAAATACTCAAAAGAAAGCTTTTATATTGTTTGGTTTTACGTACTTAGTAAATATCTGTAGAAGTATTTATCTGTATTTTATAGTCTCAATCAACTTCAACATCACATTTTGGTAATTTTCTAGTATGAAAATGGAAATGACCTGGAGTGAAAATAAAGGTTCAGAGCTATGAGTTTTGAATGAATACATAGGAAGAGAGGGAGGAAAATACGGATCTTTAAAAATGTGAAAGTGAAATTGCTCAGTCATGTTTGACTCTTTGCGATCCCATGGACTGTAGCCTACCAGGCTCCTCTGTCCATGGGATTTTCCAGGCAAGGGTTCTGGAGTGGGTTGCCATTTCCTTCTCCAGGGGAACTTCCCAACTCAGGGATCAAACGTGGGTCTCCTGCACTGCAGGCAGACACTTCACCATCTGAGCCACCAGGGAAGCCACCAATTTTTAAAAATATATATTCAAAAATTCTTAGTACAGATTTATTTAAGAAGTCCTCTGCTTGAGGGTAGGTTGGGCATAGTATTAACAACTCACTTTCAACACAGAGTGTGGCAGAATTTTGGCATGACTCCCAGGCCTATGTTATAAAAAGCACTGTGACAACTACCTTTGTCTCCGTTTTGGGTCACTTGCCGTTAAGGAAGCCAGCACCCTGGGGTAAACTTCAAGTACACTTATGGAGGCGCCCCTGTGGCTAACACCTGAGACCTCCTCCAGCAGCCAGAGAAGAAGTGAGCCCGGGGGAGCATCTGAGTCAACGCTTCCAGCCCCAGTTAAGCCTTCAGATGACTGTAGCTTCAGCCAAGGTCTTGACTGCAACTTCAGGAGAGACCCTGAGCCCAAACCACCCATATAACAAATTTCCAAATTTCTATTCCACAGAGACTATGAAATGATAACCACTAAGCTTGCGGGAGTGACACCTTACTCAGCAACAGATAACTAACATAGAAGACGAGATCCTGCAATGTTCTAACAAGATTAGAACCAAAGGCCAGGCATTGTGGTGGCTTGTTTATACCAACCAGTAGCTGCTGCTGCTGCTGCTAAGTCACTTCAGTCGTGTTCGACTCTGTGCGAGCCCATAGATGGCAGCCCACCAGGCTCCCCTGTCCCTGGGATTCTCCAGGCAAGAACATTGGAGTGGGTTGCCATTTCCTTCCCCAAAGCATGCAAGGGAAAAGTGAAAGTGAAGTCGCTAAGTCGTGTCTGACCCTCAGTGACCCCATGGACTGCAGCCTTCCAGGCTCCTCCGTCCATAGGATTTTCCAGGCAAGAACACTGGAGTGGGCTGCCATTGCCTTCTCCGAGCTTCTGCTTCTGCTTTAATGAGAAAAAGAAGCTCGACGCTCCTTTGGTTGTTGATTTGAGACATTCTATCCCAAGCACTGAACTCATAGGAGACTCTTCCAAAGACCAGGCAACTTCAGGAAACCACAAGCGAGGCTGAGATACCAACACAAATCTCTTTTCCAGTTCCCCAGATGGGATCTTGAAGACTGTCTGGGCTTCCCAGGTGGCTCAGTGGTAAAGAATCCACCTGCAATGCAGGCAACCTGGGTTCAATCGCTGAGTCAGGAAGTCCCCTGGAGAGGGAAATGGCAACCCACTCCAGTATTCTTGCTTGGGAAGTCTCATGGACAGAAAAGCCTGGTGGGCTATGGTCCATGGGGTAACAAAAAGAGTCAGACACGACTTAGTGTAAACAGCTACACAGGCTGCCAGCCAGTTAAAACAGGCTGATGTTACCACCTAAAATTTCCTCATACAAATGTCCTCTGCTCTTGGTCGTTGAGAATGAGGCTCATCATTGTAAAGCCTTAAAATGGTACATTCTGATGTCATCTTTCCCCAAATTCTCCCATAAGATGAAAACATCCATTCAGTTGAATGTAAATTAATCTGTACACCCACTCAGGAAGAGGACTACTTCTAAGAATCATTACAGGAAGTAAGTTCTTCTGCCCTATAAATAATTAATATCCTTTTATTTTATTTGTAGGGGGAGTGGTTTAGAAGTAAGAGGGGACCTATGAACTCTGCACTAAATACTCTTAACATGAAGTCCAACTGTGTTCCCGTCTCTTCCCTCTTTCCATTTTTAAAAATTTCTAACCTTTGATATGTGCAGTTAGAGACAAGCCTGAAAATGAAGTTTCCAGTACACAACACTTTTTCTAAATCCAATAGCCAATTGGCTCAGTGAATGAATAATATGAAAAGTGGTTCTAGAATTAAAGATTCTTTTTAAAAAGGCCCTATAGGTAATTATATTGCTGTTGTTATTAATATTTCCTGATGTGGGAATAACTCACAATGCTGTCTAGTTTTGTGCTCTTTCTGTGCTGGTGGCTTTTTCACTTTTTAACTCCTCCAGTTCCTGGGCATGTGAGAAGCCCACCTCTGAGGCTCTCTCTTTCTCATGTGGCTTGGGCAGCTGGTATAAGTATGTGACTTACCCTGCTTCCACCCCACAGCAAGCAAAACTGAAAATTACCCAGTGAGGCAAAAAGATTAGAAATCGCCATAGGACCAAACTAGATGCACTTACCTGCTTTTTATAGAGTCTCACCAAGATCAACAGCGTTTGTTCTGCCGCCTGGCGGTATTAAATTCCCCTCATTGTGCTTACTTTGTTTGTCCAACGCACATGCCTCACAGTAACAGAGGACGGGCCCCTCTGGAGGCCTGGAGAATTCCAGGTCCACATCAAGTCTATGTATCATGGTTGAACGGGCTCGGCCAGCTGCCTGCGTGTCTCCTCCCTAAGTATTGCCAACAGGAAGGTTTGGGGAAGACCTTTGGATTCCATAAAATGAGGGGAATATATTTGTAGTAGATGATGGCAAGAGAAAAGGAATTGATACTGATTCATTACCTACTGTGTTGTAATCATTGTAGCTTCAATCCTCACAACAGCTCCACTGGGTGGGTAACAAGAAGTCCCCTACCTATGAACGAGATCCATTCCAAGAGCACGTTCGTAAGTCCAACAAAGTTATTAGTCTAGTACCCAATTAACACAATCAACTATATAGTACTGTACTCTGACGGGTTTAGAATAGTTTTTACACACAATACATTAAAACACACACACACGCAAATAAAAAAACCAGTTTTAAACTGATAGTACATTCCCTTGATAAGTACAGTGGTGCAACAGCTGGCATCCAGGGGCTGGCATTGAGTGAACAGGCAAGAAAGGTTACTGACTGGAGGAGGGAGAGGAGGTGGGAGATATAGAACCGAAGGATCGTCAGCAAGAGGAGATGGAGGGCAAGATGCAATTGCACTCAGGCCTAACATTGATGGAAGGCACATCCCCATCTTTGCAAGCTCACAACTTGAAGATTCATGTGCAGCGGACTCACCATACCACCTTGCCCATGTTGCAGATGAGAAAACAGCTTCAGAGAAATCATCTGCCTTAGACAACAGAGCTAGTGAAGTGCTGGAACCAGGATTTGAAACAAGGTCTGGAGTTAAAGCCTGAGTGTTTTTCAACACTGTGCTGCCTCCTTGGATGACAAGTAAGAAAGCCTGAGGACCCCTGGGTGGGGAGTGAAGAGTAAACAAGTGTTCCTGGGACATTGAGATGCATTTGGTGTGGCTGAGTGCTGTTCTATGCGTGTATGCGCCATGTCTTCGTTGTCCATTCCTCTGTTGATGAACATTTGGGCTGTTTCCATGTCTTGGCTGCTGTGAACACAGGGGTGCCCCACGATCAAGAGGTTCTTATAGAGGAGTGCAAGGAGAATATGACCTTGAAAGAAGAGTGAACCAAACTTGGGCACAGATAGGGTTGTAGAGAGTAGAGAAGGAGGCAGGCAACACGCCAGTGGAAAGAGAGGTCCTTCCACGTAGGTATCAGTATATTGGAAAATTTTTTAGCTAAACAGAATTGTTTTGATGGCACACACTTTATAGAACCTAGCATAGTTCTGGACACATAGTAGTATTCAAAAGCTCTTTAAAATTTGTAGTTTTCTCATCCTTGAACCTGTGGTCTAATATTATCTCTTCAAGAAAATTAGAGATACCAAGGGAACATTTCATGCATAGATGGGCTCGATAAAGGACAGAAATGGTCTGGACCTAACAGAAGCAGAATATATTAAGAAAAGGTGGCAAGAATACGTGGAAGAACTGTACAAAAAAGATCTTCATGACCCAGATAATCATGATGATGTGTTGACTAATCTAGAGCCAGACATCCTGGAATGTGAAGTCAACTGGGCCTTAGAAAGTATCACTACGAACAAAGCTAGTGGAGGTGATGGAATTCCAGCTGAGCTGTTTCAAATCCTGAAAGACGATGCTGTGAAAGTGCTGCACTCAATTTGCCAGCAAATCTGGAAAACTCAGCAGTGGCCACAGGACTGGAAAAGGTCAGTTTTCATCCCAATTCCAAAGAAAGGCAATGCCAAAGAATGCTCAAACTACCGCACAATTGCACTCATCTCACATGCTAGTAAAGTAATGCTCAAAATTCTCCAAGCCAGACTTAGCAATATGTGAACCGTGAACTCCCTGATGTTCAAGCTGGTTTTAGAAAAGGCAGAGGAACCAGAGATCAAATTGCCAACATCCGCTGGATCATGGAAAAAGCAAGAGAGTTCCAGAAAAACATCTATTTCTGCTTTATTGACTATGCCAAAGCCTTTGACTGTGTGGATCACAGTAAACTGTGGAAAATTCTGAAAGAGATGGGAATACCAGACCACCTGACCTGCCTCTTGAGAAATCTGTATGCAGGTCAGGAAGCAACAGTTAGAACTGGACATGGAACAACAGACTGGTTCCAAATAGGAAAAGGAGTACGTCAAGGCTGTATATTGTCACCCTGCTTATTTAACTTATATGCAGAGTACATCATGAGAAATGCTGGACTGGAAGAAACACAAGCTGGAATCAAGATTGCTGGGAGAAATATCAATAATCTCAGATATGCAGATGACACCACCCTTATGGCAGAAAGTGAGGAGGAGCTAAAAAGCCTCTTGTTGAAAGTGAAAGAGGAGAGTGAAAAAGTTGGCTTAAAGCTCAACATTCAGAAAACGAAGATCATGGCATCTGGCCCCATCACTTCATGGGAAATAGATGGGGAAACAGTAGAAACAGTGTCAGACTTTGTTTTTTTGGGCTCCAAAATCACTGCAGATGGTGACTGCAGCCATGAAATTAAAAGACGCTTACTCCTTGGAAGAAAAGTTATGACCAACCTAGATAGTATATTCAAAAGCAGAGACATTACTTTGCCGACTAAGGTCCGTCTAGTCAAGGCTATGGTTTTTCCTGTGGTCATGTATGGATGTGAGAGTTGGACTGTGAAGAAGGCTGAGCGCAGAAGAATTGATGCTTTTGAACTGTGGTGTTGGAGAAGACTCTTGAGAGTCCCTTGGACTGCAAGGAGATCCAACCAGTCCATTCTGAAGGAGATCAACCCTGGGATTTCTTTGGGAGGAATGCTGCTAAAACTGAAGCTCCAGTACTTTGGCCACCTTATGCGAAGAGTTGACTCATTGGAAAAGACCCTGATGCTGGGAGGGATTAGGGGCAGGAGGAGAAGGGGACGACCGAGGATGAGATGGCTGGATGGCATCATGGACTCAATGGACGTGAGTCTGAGTGAACTCCAGGAGTTGGTGATGGACAGGGAGGCCTGGCGTGCTGCGATTCATGGGGTCGCAAAGAGTCGGACACGACTGCGCGACTGAACGGAATGGTTTCCTATATGTGTGTGCGTGTGTCTGTGTATGTGTGTTTGGTGTATAGACAGAGTGTCTATCTTTCTGGAAAAGCTGAGACTCAAGGATGCGAAGTGACCTCCCTAGAACTCTGAGTCAATGAACATGGCTGGATTGGCATGGCAGTTGCCCAGCTGCAATGTAGTTCAAGGTTAGCTCTCCAGAGGATGTTGCAAAGGTGCTTTTTTATTCAAAAGGGAACACCCGAACTAAAGCAACTCCCTCAATGCCTTGCAAAGATTTTGATCTTAAAGAGTTTTAGGGGGAAAAAAAGAGTTTTAGGGAAAGTGATTCTAAAAATTAAGAAATGGCTCTCAGCTCCCAGATCCACAGAGTCTGGAACATGCAGTGATGCTAAACGACATTACCAGTAACTATGGGCCCAGACCTTCCAGGTCAGAACCCCAGCGCAATGGAAGCAACCAGAGTACCTCTGAGCCTCCCTTCCCTCTGCTGGTTGCATGGCTACAATTGGATACAACCGAAGGCAGGACGAGGAGTCATCCGTCCCTGCAGAGAGCCTTGGGAAGCTAGCCATGTGGCTTCTGAGCCAGGTCTCTGTGTGTCCTGGTCTCACTCCCCAAACTCTCCATCCTCATGGGCTTCCTTCACCTGTTCTGGCCCCTTGGCCAGGCTCTGGGTATCAGGACTAGATCTCCCTTCCCAGTGGAGACGTTCATTCCAGCCGCGAAATCCCCACAATCTGCACCCTAATAGCTCTTTCAAAATAAGTTACACTTTCAACTTGGTAGATTTCACCCAATGGCTAGAAGAGAAGAAAAATATAAAGCAGGAAAAAAAGGAGAAGGGGGGAGAAAAAAAAACAACAAAGCAACATTATCAGCCAGCTTTGATCTCAAGACTGTTTCGTTACTGTGATCTGGGTTCAAAGGAGGTGGGGGGCGGTGGAAAAGCAACACTTCAGGCAGGAAATGTCTATTATTCAGAAATGTAATATAATTATGTGTCTGGATGGCCCAGTTTATCAGATGGCGTTTTCTGGGAAGGATGTGGGGGGTGGGAATGAGACACGTCATCCCTTTCCTTCTCTGGTCCTCCCCAGCCAGACACCCCTCCTCCACCTCCAGCTTTTTTTTTTTTTTCCTTTTCCCCCTCCCTCCAGGACACTTCCAATTTCCCAGGTTTCGCGACCACTTACACATCTTTCCTGAGCGTTTTTATATAGCGTAGGAAATTGGGTAATGAAAGCCGAGTCATACATTTCTGCTTTATGTTTCCAAAGAAGCAAGTGTGACTGTCAGGTTTACAAAAGATTGTTTATGTCACTGGCGTGAAATGGGGAGCGGGCGTGCGGAGCAGAGAGAGAGAAAGGCTGGCCAGGCGGGGATGACAGCAATGCATTCGTCCTCCACGCTACAGCAGACAAAGCGCGCTCCCTGCCTGACAGGAACCATAAATCACGGGCAGGAGATGCTGTACCTACAGCTTACACCATTCCAGATGACAAACTCACAGTAATCCACCCAGCGCAGCACTTTCTGTCGCCCTGCTCCCCGCACCCAGCGCCCCTCCCTCCTGCGCCTCTCCCAGCCTCCCTCCTCCCCATCCCTCCCTCCTCTCTCTTCTTTTCCCAGCTCCTTCCTGGAGGTTTCTCTAGTCCCTTCCTTCTCCGGGTTTCCTGTCTCCTCTCCCTCCACTCCAGACTCCTGTTTCTTCTGGCCTCCTGCCCACAAGGTCGCTTCCTCTTTGGGGGAATTTCTTCTTTGTGTCTTTTCGCCAACTCTCTCTGGCTCTGTCCCTTGTGAGTCCCCTGGCCACTCCCCACTTTTCTTTCCTGTTATCTTTTTCCTATTTTTTTTTCTTGCTCCTTCTTCCTACCCTCTCCTCTCTCCTCCCTCTCCCCACCTCATCCCTTCCAGTTCATCCACTCGGCTAAGAAAAACCATCACCTCTATCCTGCAGATCCCCTTGGCAGGGAAACAAAGAAGAAAAAGGACGCGTTCTCCAAGGCCGGGAACCTTAGCACGACAGCCACACCAGATTTCCCTTAGAGAGGGCAGGAGCGGGGACACAGAAATCCTGGGATGGGACAGGGTGAGCCAGGCAGAAGTCCGCCTTGGAGATGAAGAAGGCAACGAGACATTTGAGAGGAAGGGCAGGCATGCTGCCAATCCCCTCAGCAGGGTCAGAGTCAGGGGTCTGTCTTTCTGAACACATTTAAGGTATAGCTCCAGGTTAACGAATGTATCCTTCATCCCCTAGCTGAGGAAATGCTTGCATATTCAATCCTGGTGCAACTCCAGAACGGAGTTGCCTATTGGTACTGGGATGCCTGAGTATTTTGATATGAGACTTCAGAGAATCCAGGGAGGGGGGTGTCTACCCCATATTCACAGGAGCACTATTTACAATAGCCAAGACAGGGGAACAACCTAAATGTCCATCAACAGACAAGAAGATGTGGTACATGTATGTGATGGAATATTGCTCAGCTGTTAAAAAGAATGATGCCATTTGTAGCAACATGGATGGGCTTAGAGATGATCACGCTAAATGGAGTCAGAAAGAGAAAGACGACTACCATATGATATCACTTATATTCGGAATCTAAACTATGACACAAACGACCCCATCTATGAAACAGAAACAGACTCACGGACTTAGAAACAGACCTGTGGATGCCAAGGGGGACGGAGGGGGAGGAAGGATTTGGAGGTCAGGATTAGTAGAGGCAAACGTTAATACGTAGGATGGATAAACAACAACGTCTTGCTGTATAACACAGGGAACTATATTCAACATCCTGTCATCAACCTTAATGGAAATTAATACGAAAAGGAATGTATATATGCATATAACTGTGTCACTTTGCTGTACATCAGAAATTAACACAACACTGTGAATCAACTGTACTCCAATAAAACTGTTTTTAAAAGGGAGGGGATGTCCATGACAGCTTCCCTCTCTTGGTCATGCCAGGATTTTCAGCTGGAGCCTTGAGATGAAAGGCTCAATCTAAGCGCTCTCTTCCAGCTCCCATTCCATCTGTTTATAAGGCAGCCCTTTCTGAAAATGGAGACACTCCCTTTGCCTGAGGAATGGGACCCTTGGGAGCCAAGAGGAAACCTGAAGATGAATCACTTTGTTCAAGGTGCCCTAGGTCAGGGTTAGCGCTTTTTCCGTAAGGAGTCACACCCTGGCTCCCAGTCCTACCTTGGCTAACAGCTCATTTATTTGACCTCATAAGAAGCATCAGAATCTTTTTTTCTTTTCCTACATCATAGGTCCTGAGATAATTTTATTATCTGCTAATGCGCAATAATTGGCAAACTTTCATGGTCTTAATCAATACTGTGGCCCAAATTACCTTATATTTGTGCTTCCCACTAAATTTAAACAAGAAATCCCCTACAATCTTAGGAGAGTTACTGAATGTAAAATAGAGGAGAAGCGTCTTTTTTCCCTGGTGCATCTGTTCCTCTTTTATACTTCAGTTCACTTGAATCATTTCTTTTTACATTCCACATATAAAGAATGCTAGACAATATTTCTCTTTCTCTGTCTGACTTATGTCACTCAGGATGACACTCTCTAGGTCCATCCGTGTTGCCGCAAGTGGCATTACTTCATTCTTTTAAATGGCTGAGTAATATTCTGTTGCGTATATATATGTGCCGTATCTTGTTTACCCATTCTTCTGTCGGTAGACGTTTAGATGGCTTCCATGTCTTGGCTATTGCAAACAATTCTGCAGTGAACGTTGGGGTACATATATCTTTTCAGATCACATTTTTCTCTGGAAATATGCCCAGGGGTGAGACTGTAGGGTCATATGGTAGCTCTATTTTTAGTTTTTTAAGGAATCTCTGTAGCGTTCTCCATAGTGGCTGTACCAATTTACATTCCAACCAACAGTGTAGGAGGGTTCCTTCTCTCCACACCCTCTCCAGCATTTATTATTTGTGGATTTTTTGATGATGGCCATTCTGGCTGGTGTGAGGTGATATCTCCATGTAGTTTTGATCTGCGTTTCTCTAATAGTGAGTGATGCTGAACATCTTTTCACGTGTGTATTGGCCACTGGTATGTGAAGCGCTGAGATCTTTGCACACAATCTGCAAGGCACACTTAGGTTGCACTGGTGATGAACAAACACATCATGGCTTTATCATGTCTTGCTGCTCTGAATCATAAAAGGCTGAACCGCTAGTACGTGGGGAAGACTCAATCCAGATTCAGACTTGCCAGGCCCTTGTGCAGAATATATCTTCCATCTTTTTGGAAACGGAATTCAGAGCAGACGGCTGGAGTCTCTGAGCCCTGGGACCACAAGTGACTTGGTCTGAGGTACAGGTAGGGATGGATAAGGATGTCTTTCCACCAGCCAGCCAACTGAGGCTGTAGAAGGACAGCTGTCCACACAGCAAGGGTGAGGCCCTCACTCATCCTCCTTTTGAGATTTTAATAACCTTGCAGAGAAACAGGAAGAGGCCATCTGACATCCGGTCAACTCAGAGCCGGGTACAGCTGCCAGGATGATTCTCAGCCATCGCTGACATTGTGTCTCAGGAGTCACTGCCTCCAAGGTCCAGAAATCAACACATACCTCCTTCCATCCAACTTTGGACCTTCTCCCTTCCCCTTTCAAGTCAACAGACCACCTTGTGGGGCAACAGTCCAGCAAGTGGTAGACTTCAAAAGGAGCCCTTCTTCCAGAGACCGGCTGTGTAGCCCACTGCCCAGATCAGCTGAAAGAAAGGCATGTGGAGAAAACTGGGGTGACCGGCTTCTGAGATAATTCATGAGGCTCCGAAGCAAAATCAGCAGTCAGGTGAGAAACAGAGAAAGCCTGCCCTCCTCCACTCCCTCTCTCTCTGCTATAACTTGCTGGGAAGGGGAGAAGGACGCTCTGCTTGGACAACCCTTAAATCGATGCATCCTAATTAATGGAGGATTCAATTCATCAAAGTGACAGCAACTCTATTTACATCATCTCTGTCAACAGGACTTAGGGTTGGCCTATGGGGTTTATTATCTTTCCCTTTCTTGCTCTTTCTCTCTCTCTCTCCTTTTCTAATAGGACAATGGCAAGATTTAAAGAGAAGGGTTAGTTTCAAGCTGAGAATTGTACAACCAGCTCCCCAAAGTCTTCCTGATAGGCAGTCTCAGCCCTCCGGTTTGACCTGGAAAATAGCACAGGCTTGTTGCAGAAGCAAGGTTGACAGCAGGGTGGCCCAGAGGCCTGGCACAGACCCGGAGAGGAGAGACCACCACAGACCATGCCTCCCACACAGATAATGGGGTCAGACCGCTGGCCCTGGCAACCCGGAGAGGGCCCCTCATTTTACGGATGAGGAAACTGTGACTGGGACAGAGGGAGTGAAAAGCCCAAGATTACACAGCTAATCAGGCCAGAGCCAGACCTCCCAGGAACCAGGCTCTTTCCAGCCCACCGCTCAGTGGCCACTTCCATGCTGCCAGGAGACAGCCCCAGAAGATCACCCCCTTCCTCTAGGTGGGAGCATTGCCTTCTGGAATCTTCTCTAAGCATCTTTATTATTATTAGGTCTGCTGCTCACCGCTATTAAAAATAGTTCATATGTAGGAAATACTACTTCCCTCATAGCTCAGTCAGTAAAGAATCTGCCTGCGATGCAGGAGACCTGGGTTCGATTCCTGGGTCAGGAAGATCCTCTGGAGAAGGAAATGACAATCCACTCCAGTATTCTTGCCTGGAAAATTCCAAGGACAAAGGAGCTTGGCAGACTACAGTCCATGGGGTCACAAAGAGTCAGGCATAACTTAGCAACTAAACCAAACCAGGAAATACTCTCGATGAGCTTGGCTACCTGCTTTACCCAAATTGATCTTCTCAAAGTGATGAGGTAGGTACTACTTTTTATTCCTATTTTAAGATGAAGATACAGACTCAAAGAGATTAAGCGACTTGCCCAAACAGAAGATGACTCTCCGCTAAGCCGTTCTGTTAGGCACCAGCTCTAATGCCACTTTTAAATTGAAATTACTCCCAAGGGCATTAAACTAAGCTCTTTACATTTTCTTGGGGATGGATTTAGCTGGAACTTGAGCTCTGAGCCTTCCGAAAACAAAGGAGGGAATGAAGAATCATTCTCCGTTCAAGTCTTCCTAGGACTCAGGTTCTGCTTCTGCAGAGTGGATCTCAAGGAAAGGCAGAGGTGGGGCCTCTGTGAGGTCCGCGTTCATGACACAGCCAGGCCAACATCCCGTGCAGCTGCAGCTGCCTGCTGACAGAATCTTCTAGAAAATATCTACTTCCATTTCTCTCCTTTGCCCCAGAAGGAATTCCACCAGGGTCTATCCTAGTCTTGAAAGGCCCCTAAATTATACATCATTAATCAAGCCTATTAGAATTCAAAAAAAAAAGGGGAGGGGTGTGAAGAAGAAAAATGGACTTGGCCCTCTCTACTCTGGTCATTTGTCATTTATTGCAGAACCCAAGCCTAAAGAGCAGCCCCTTCCCAGAAACGATGGGATGTGGGTTGCAGGGTGGGGTGGAGGAAATGGGGACGGAAGACAAAATGCCAGGAGGCTCACGGGTAAAAGAGCCGTGTCTTTCTTCCAAGTTGACTTGTGCTCACACCCCATCCGTCAGCACTGGGATGAAAGGGCTATAAAACCAACACAGCGCCGGAGACTGTATGAAAATATATATCCTGATGTGTCAGGAGTACCTGGCGTGCCTTTAACCTCAACTTCAGATGAACCAACACGCCTCGGAGCACATTTATATGCAAAGGCATATAATATGTCCCCTGTATCTAATTATCTGTCAACCTGAGGCAGTTTGTTTTCCAAATCGGCCTCTCGGCTGTGACTTTACGAGGTCATAAAGAAAGCGATGCCACTCGGCGCCGAAACGCGAGGAGCGCCTGGATCAACAAATTATGCTCCTTAATGGTGTCTCTCGGCCTGAGACGCGGCCGGCAGGAAGAAAGGAGCCACGGTCCTGGTTCTTACACTCTGCCTTCCGACGAAGAAAAAAGGAAGGGGCTCAGGGGGGCAGGAGGCAGACCGGGGAGATCCCAGAGCATCAGGGAGCACAAGCCTGGGAAGGGCGCAGGGCAAGCTGGACCGGAAACGATGTGCTTCTTCTGCGGTCCTCTGCTTTCTGTGGTTCCTCCTGTGCAAAGTCCATCTGCAAAGTTGTCAGCCAGGAAATGAAGCTGAGAAGGGTGTTTCTGCAGCCCCTGTACACCGTTGGCCATCTTACAGCACCCTTAGCCTAGAGCATCATTTGTGCCTGAGATCCCAAAGATCTGTGGGTCCACAGGGGAGCACTCGAATCCACCCAGGTGACAACTCCGCACAAATCCAAATACCGATTCTGTTTCCACGAGCACTTCGGCCGGACAGTACTTTGTCCACCATTGCATTTGGGAGAAGAAGGAGACATGTGAGTCTTTTCAACTCCCAGCAAGAGGAGAAAATTCCTTCTCCCAAAACAGGGAAGGTGAGGGGGGCGGGGAGAGCAGCAGGAATGCTCTTGTGCTGAATAGAGGGCTGAGTCTGTCTCTTTCCTGCCAAGCTCAGCATCGCATGCACACACACACACGCACGCACACACACACGCACGCGCACACACACACACATGCACACACGCCGCGAAAGGGCGGAGGAGTGGGCCCCTCACACAGTCTTCAGCCCCTATTAGTCCTCTTCTGATCTTCAGCAGATTAATTAGGACGTTTGTCAGGAACCAGCCATGACCTCCAGCCGCTCCTCTCTGGGAGTGGTAACGGTGCCAGCGAAAGCCAAGCTGCAGGAATTCCTGTACCCACGCTGCTCCTATGATTAATGATAGAAAGGAAGGAAAAAAGGGGGTCAGCAGCTGAGTGCAAAGCAAGTTGCTAGACAGGGAGTAATTAAGATACTTGGGTAAATATGATTAATAAGCTCAAACTGGCAGGGTGTGCGGTAAACAAGGACTAACCAGATGGTCCCCTCTCTTCTGACAAGGCTGGGCACTTGGAGACAGGGGGGAGGGGAGGCTCAGGAGGCGGGGAGGGCAACTTGAAAGGCTCAGTGGAAACTTGACTTTCTTAAGCTGACCCCATCGAGAGGGAAAAGTTGGATCCCTGGGGAGGGATTAAGACAAGGAGGAGGGGCTTGGAGATTTCACCCATCCTCTTATCACAGGCACCAGACAAATTGCTGGGTGTAAAAGGATTCCTGTTCAGACATCAAGGGCACATCATCTAAAGGGACTCCCGTCCCTGCTCCCTCTCTGTTTCCTTCTCTGATTTCGCTGCTCACTACAAGATTTAGACAAGATATAGGATGCACAGGTTACTGTTACCGTTACTGTGTTCATTTGCAACTGGCTTAAACAGCAAGATGGATTGTTTCCCCTTTCTGGAGGCCAGAGTCCAAGATCAAGGTGCCGGCAGGGTTAGTCCATTCTGAAGGCTAAAAGGGGAGATTTGTCCCGCGCCTCCCCCTAGTTTCCAGCAGTTTGCTGGCAATCTCTGGTGCTCCTGTAATTGTAGACAGATGTCTCCCACCTCTGCCTTCATGTTCACAGGACTTTCTCTGTGTGTGCCTGTGTGTGTGTGTATGTGTGTCTGTCTGCCTTAGTTCAAATTTTCCCTTTTCAGAAGTGCAACAGTCATCTGGGGTTAGCAACCCCTCAATGACTTCATCTTAACTCATTATATCTGCAAAGATGCTCTTTCCAAATAAGATCACATTCTGAGGTACTACGGGCTAGGAACTTCAACATAGGGATTTGCAGGCACACGATTTGACCCATAACAGCCATTTATCAGGTTGCAGAGCAACCCAGAAACAAATGCTCACTCAGAAGAGACCTGAGCCAAGAAAACGTATGCTGTCACGGCACTGTTTAGAAGAGGGACATGGCCTGGACTCTCATTGCTCTGCACCCTGTCTACCTAAAAATATGCCTCCTTTGAGTCCTAAACAGTGCCTTGGAAAGCACTTCTCTCTCTGTGCAATGTCAAGGAGACAGTCTAATGCTTCCAGAGATGAAGCTGAGAAATAGCCATAGGTAGGAGTTCCCAATGACACTGGGTAACAGGGAATATCTACAAGCCCTAAAAGAGAAGACATGGAGGGTTGGCCATTAAATAGCAGAAAGATGCCAAGACAACTCCATCTATAGACATCGGCAGCAGTGGTACATCCAGGGTGAAAACAAGACACAGTTAGAGAGATGAAAGAAATATAGGATTAGTCCCCGAACTAAAGGAGCTTACAGCTTGGATTCCTCAATTCGTTTCCTATAGTAGCTGTAATAAATCCTGACTGTAATAAATCACAAATATGGTGGCTTAAATTAAAACCAATATTTATTCCCTCCAAAATCTGGAACTTAGAAGTCCAAACTGGGTGTCACTGTGCTGAAATCCAGGTGTCAGCAGGGCCCTGCTCCCTCCAGGGGTTCTAGGGGAGAACCGATGCCTTACCAATTTCCAATTTCTGGTGGCCCTGCCATTCTTGGCTTGTGACCACATCACTCTAATCTTCAAGTTCAGTATCTTCCAGTCTTCCCTGGCTTGGTTTCCACATCTCCTTCTCTGTGTGTAAAACCTCTGTCTCCCCATCTCTATTCATAAGGATACAGGTGATTTCATTTAGAACCCACCTGGATAATGCAGGACAGTCTCCTCATCTCAAGATCATTCATTTAATCACATTTGCCAAGCTCCCCCCTCCAACCCCTTTAATTTTCCAAACACGTCACTAGCACTGGTTCAAGGATTAGGAAGTAGATGTCTTTCAGAGGCCAGTTTTCAGTGGCCCACACAATTCCCCTGGGATGTTCCTTCTCTAATCACTTTTCTCAGTTGGTCTATGTAGACCAAGGGGCCCGCTCTCTTCCCCCATGTTGCTGATAACAAAAGTCAGGTGTGTGTGGCAAAGTGTACTTCTTCACAGAAAGTCAACTCTCAGGCTTAGGTGAGGAGTCACCGAGTACTTAATCGTCCTATAAATCAGTTCCCTGTCTTTGTATATCACAGACCTAATAAAAGTATATTTTTAAGGGGGCGTTAGAATGCCTGGGTTGTCAATTTTTTATTTGGCCATGTAAGGTTATTAACAGGCTTCCCTCACAGCTCAGTTGGTAAAGAATCTGCCAGCAACGCAGGAGACCCAGGTTTGATTCCTGGGTCAGGAAGATCCCCTGGAGAGGGAAGTGGCAACCCACCCCAGTATTCTTGCCTGGAGAATCCCATGGGCAGAGGAGCCTGGCAGGCTACAGTCCACAGGTTCACAAGAGTCAGACACAACTTAGCGACTAAACCACCAGGGATATTAAACAAAAACCCTACCATTATTTCCATTCATAAAGGGAGCTATCTTAACTCTATCAGAGTGAAAGAAACACATCTGACTGAGACCAAAGTATGGTCCTCCAGAAAAGACGATGGGCAACCTCACATCCTCAACCCCCAACTCTGCCTAGTGCAGTGCCTGAGGCCCTAGCAGCTCATCAAGGACTTAGGTTTGGAAAAACCTCGTCTGGTCCAAGGATCTCCTTTAGGGGGTGAGGCAGCAGAGCTTCTACCAAGCGAAAAGCCCACAGATGCTGACCTCACAGGGACCAAGGGGAGGGGAAAGAAAGGAATCTGGTTGTCACATTGCTGCCCCATGAGAAACTTTTCCAAGCCCCAGAGGCAAGTGGGGTTCTGGCCAAATCAGGCTGGACCAGAGGAGGAAGTTCTAGCAGACAAGGCACCCGGCCTCCCTTCTGACCTTGGATAATCATCTCTCAATGAAGAAACTCAGGAAACCAGCCCAGAACACTTCCTGCACTGTGGTCAGGGTTTTCCCTTTGGAAAGGTGCTCTTGACACAAGGGAGTATGATACCCTGCCCAGTGAACCACTTCGTAGTCCCATTTCCTGTCTCGCCCTGAAAGTAAAGTGACGTTCTTATAGACAAAAACTGAACAAGGTCATCACAGAGTAATATCTCGGTGCAGGCTCTATGCTCAGAATCTTACCCAGCTTGTTTTGTTTTAATGTAGGAAAACATAATGCTTGCCTTCTATGACATATGGAGTTGTTGAGATGATTAAATGAAGCAACGTGGGTGAAAGTGTTTTTTAAACTACAAAGAGTTCTAGCGCGCTCCTGCACGGAACACACTCTAAATACTGATTGCACGGCTGTATTTCAGTACAATGGACTCTGTTGTTGCTGTTGTTGTTGGGCCGCACAGCATACAGGATCTTAGCTCCCCGACTAGGGATCAAACCTGTGCGCCCTGCAGAAGCACAGATTCTTAACCACTGGACCACCAGGGAAGCCCTTTGATTTTTTTTTTTTAATGGTGGGCTCATATAAGGCTCTTTCCTGGAAGTAGTTTTTATGGAGGGAGATGAAGGGGAGGAAAACAAAAGCAACTGGGGTTGGGGTTGGGGGACAGAAAGCTTAGAGCCCCATTTTCACAATTTTGAAAGACTCAGTCCCAGAGGAGTGGAAGAGATTGGCCGCTGACTTCCGGAAAGACCTCTCCAGGCCTTGTCTCTGTGGGGCACAAGACATGCGCTTTTGCTTTTCTGTGTCATTTTGCTGAGCACCAATAATCTGGCAGGTGCTGTTCCCAGCCCTTCAGTTGTACGAACTGATTTAACCTCACCCACAGTCTGTGAGGGAGGTCCTGTCATTATCCCCCATTCCCAGGTGTGGGCAACCAAGGCTTCAAGACCCAGCAGGGTCACACGGCAAGTGAGCCAGGAGCCAAATGTGTCAACCTGGAGAGCCCACCGCACTCCGTAAGATGCTTTTCCTCCTGCCCTCTGTCCTGCATCTTCCAGAAGCAATTTTCTCCCTTCTTCTTTGTTTCCATCTTCCTATAAAACTCACTGTGACACTTCACACAAAGAGCCACGTATACAAATCAATTGCAATCAGCAGTATTTCTCTCCTGATGTTAAAAGACTCGTAAAGGAAAATGCACTTGTTTCAAACACCCTTTTCTGACACTAAATCAACCCTCAACTGTTGGTGGAGTTTCTGCACAAATTGAATGGGGCCCTCCTGAGACTGGGGTTTACCAGAATAAATCCCAGGCTCGCAGCGGCTGTCTAGTCGTATTAACAGGAAGAGTTGATCGGGTGGCTGAGTTTTCTGGGGGTCCTGACTTCTAGTTCAGGTCAGAAGGCCATTCGGAAGCTGGCTGGCCAGCGTGTGCTGTGGAGGCTGACCGGGACACTGTGGCGGGGGTGTAGTCAGAACACCTTCACACCTGCATCCCACGGAAATCCCAACCAAAATTACTATCTTCTGCAGAAGCATCCAGGCTTCCTCATACTAATTTGCATAGGAATAATGGTTATCAGGGGATTCTCAACAAATCTATTTGACCCCAAAACTTTGCTTCTTTGATTGCTATGACTTATAGAAACTTCAGAGCCCCAGGGATGCTGGTTAACTCCCCTTGAACACACCACAGATCCTCTAATTACCTCAGTTTCTCTTATTTCTTGGGCTTCCCTGGTGGCTCAGATGGTAAAGAATCCACCTGTAAAATCCACCTGCAAGATCGATCTGGGTTCATCCCTGGGTCAGGAAGATCCCCTGGAGAAGGAAATGGCAACCCACTCCAATATTCTTGCCTGGAGAATCCCACGGACAGAGGAGCCTGGTGAGCTACAGTCCATGGGGTCGCAAAGAGTCGGACACGACTGAGCGAATTCATTTCACTTCACTTCACTGGTTCACTGGTTCTCTACTTCTACCAGCCCTCTGCCTCAGTCTCCTCATTCATCCAGTGGGGATAGTAAGGCCTTCTCTAGTCCATAGAATGGAAATCAGAGGGTTTGATGTGTCTCCAGAAACATTTACCTTTTGCTTTGAACCAGGTCATGATGGTCATCACGTTACAGAATGTGTGGGTTTCCCCCTGCACCTCCAGGCAATTCTGCGACCCTGGCTGGCTGTCTAGTAATTCAGCTCAGTTCTGACACTGTCGACCCCAGATGGATCCCACAGGGAAAGGGCTCCATCCCATGAAACTGTTTCCCTGCCATGCCCACACTCCAGAGGCCAATTACAAGTCCAACTTGTGATCTGTGCTTCTGACCAACTGGCAATAGATTAAAGGGTCTAACAAGCCCCACCTGGGATTTGATGGCTTTGCTAGAGTGGCTCACAGAACTCCGAGTAACATTTTACTTACTAGAGCACAAGAGTGTTAGAAGAGGATATAACCGTAACAGCCCCTTGGAAGAGGCATATCGGGCAAGGTATGGAAAAAGAGTGTAGAGTTTCCATGCTCTCTTGGGGTGCCCCCACTCTCCCCAGATCTCCGCATATTCACCAACCCAGAAGCTCTCCAAATCCACCCTTCTGAATTTTTATAGGGGCTTCATCATGTAGACATGATTCACCACATCACCGGCCACTGGTGCCTGAACTCTACCTCCAGCCCCTCGTCCCTCCCCAGAGGCCAGGGGGCTGAGAGCACCAACCCTCCAGTCACGCAATTAGTTACCCTGGCAACCAGCCCCCATTCCAAGGTGCTTTCCAAAAGTCACCTCATTAATATATAACAAAGACAGACTCTCAAGGTTTTAGGGCTCTGTGCCAGGAAGATGAAATATATATTTCATTTTTTTAAAAAACAGTTGATAGTTTCATTTTATTTATTTTTTGGCTTTGCCACGCAGCTTGTGGGATCTTAGTTCCCCAACCAGGTATTGAACTTAGGCCCTGTCAGTAAGAGCACTAAATCTTAACCACTGGACTGCCAGAAAATCCCCACATATTTCTTATTATAACTCACAGTGTCATACTGCCCCACTAAAGTCATGGAAATGTTCCTTTTGCCCTTTCGCCCATCCTAACCAAACTTTCTATCACCCAGTCAGGAGGCAGGGGAGCAAGTGCCATGATCAGATTTGTATTTAGAACCCAAGCTGCCAACTAATTTTATTTCCACCTGAACATAAACAAGGTAATGGTAGATGTAATGCAATCAGAAGGGAGCCACTTGATGTGGTTTACATTTCGTGATATACAGCAGTTTTCTGTTTTATTTAAAAACGAAGATGGATGATGTCAGCAAGAGAGCAAAACTGTTAGGAAATTCAAGAATTGGCCTATATTCGTGTTTATTTATTTCAACACCTCAACTTTCCAATGAGAAAAGGCCACCACTGAAAAGGTTCCTTCTGGTTCCCCGTTGAGCTGTGCAGGAGAGGTTCTGGGTATTTCCAGGCCCATCCAGAGGTGGGCATGTGTCAAGTCAGAGTGATGCAGTTTAGTGAGTGCAGAATGCCTGGGACAGAGCCGCCAAGCACTTGGTTTGACCCAAAAGAGATCCTGTTCCAGCACGATCTCTAACAGCCTGAGAGATCTTGAGGGTCAGGGGATTACCAGGCAGAGAAGGCGGAAACATTCAAAGAAGAATCAGCCTGGGACTTCCCTGGTAGTCCGGTGCTTAAGCATCTGCCTTGCAATGTAAGGGACACAGGTTTGATCTCTGGTTTGGGAAGATTCCACAGGCCAGGTAGCAACTGAGACATGCATCGCAACTACTGACCCGTGTACCACAAAGAAAGAGCCACGTGATCCAACAAAGGTCCCGCGTGCCGCAACGAGACCTGACACAGCCAAGTAAAGAAAGCAAGATTTTTAAAAAGAAAAATCAACCTGAGCAGAGAGAACTGTCTAGAGTGTGGGGAGGGAGGACTATCACATATGGCAACAGCAGGGACCTTTGACTCCCTACAAGATCCCTGAAGGTTCCCACCGGGGCAGCGAGTGACTCGACCAGAGGTGCATTTAGAATGTGAGCTCAGCTGTGATGTGGAGCCTGGTTCCCAGCTGTTCCTGACCCCTTGCCTGTGGTCTATTGGAGGACCCTGGCTAAAGAGCTGTCCCAAGGCCAAGTGCAGGGCCAGATTCCAGAAAATCTTCAAGATAGCAGCTTCACTCACTGCAAGATAGACAGTACACCTTAATTGCAAGTGTCCCTGAAAACTAAATATTGACTGAGCTCGCATCTTTGTTGGCTCAGAAAAATGCAAGATTTGTAAAACTCACTGTAACCCATGATTATTCAACAAACATTATCTGCTGACTGCTCCAGTGGAGACAGAGGCGTTTCATTGAAGCCAAAGGGAGGCGAATCAACAACAGGCCTGTAAATAGATCCCTTTTTAATGAATGTACTGATCTTCTACTTCTAAGCTTATCTATTTTATCCAGATTTGCCCTTATCCTGGAAAGTTCTGCAACACAACACAGAAAGTTTTAAACCACACTCAATCAACTGGTCATTTTGTTCACAGAAAACAAACCAGGAGACCGGTCAGATGGGAATTCAATGATTTTCTTTTTACATCCATTTTGCTGTTTTGTCATGGCATTGGATAGATAATGAAATTATTGCCTTCCTCATCCAAGGTAGTAAAGCAAAGAGCTGATACTGTCTTAAAAAATGCTCCTCCTCACAGTTCTGCAGGAGATACCGTGGGCTCCCCTGGGAACCACCAAGACACCCAGGACTAGGTGGGAGGGAGGCAGTCTGAGATTGAGGGCCAAATTGCAACCCATTGGCAGGGCACATATTTTTCCAATATAAAAGCAAATGGAGAATCCGTAAATAAATTGACTGTTAAAAATGTCCCTTTATATTATGGCCTCACCTTTCCAAGGGGGGAAAAGAAAGATTTCTTTTCACGGCCCTCCTATAAAAATATCATTTCTTTGGGGTAATTTTATAGTACCAACAGCAGTCCATATCTATTTGAAATACCTATGCGGCCACCCCCTGTACCGGCCCTTTACACAAATGATCCAGTAACGAGCATCGCCCACTGCAGAAGCAGCTGTCACGTAATTACAACCTCTCATCACACGTTGGGGAAACCAGTTGTGGCGTTTGGGAAAGGTCTGCAAAACTAGGTGTCAGACCTTAACTAATAGTGATTGTCCTTCCATTCTACTGTAATTTACATTTAATTCACACATTTCATTTCCATTTAAAATATGATTACAGTGTTTTGAAGCACATCTCACCTGTCCCCTCAAATTACAGAGAAATGAAAATAACAGGGAACAGCAGGCCCTGGGAAGGCTGCAGGAGCCCCAGGCTGCAGGGTCTCCAGCTCAAAACCCTCCCTCCCAAGGATCTGGGGGCGGGAATTGAAGAGAAATGGGGGTGCAGAGAGGAGGCAGGGGAAGCAGAATGTGGCAGAGAGATGAGAAGATGTGAGGAGTGGGCGACAGGGCACAGCGGGTGGAATGGGGCGGGACCCATGGATGAGGCTGGAGAGTCCTTCATCCGAGGGCTCCAGCGTGCCTGCTTTGCACGTGCGTTATTTTCTGGCAGAGTGCCCGCCTTCTATTTCATTCATTTCAGGTTCATGACCTAATCCTAAATACGTGCAGCAGGAAGCAGGTGCCTGTTGACTCCAAGGTCTGGTTTTCTCTTCTCTGGAGGCCGGAGAATAAGGAGAGGCAAGGGAAAGCCCAAGGCTTCAAGGCATGGATCCAACACCCTTCACAGCACACCCCCTCCCACCACCATCCTGCATCCAGGCTCCTGCAGCTGTTGGCAGCAGCTGAAAAGAGTTCTGAGGGCTCCAGGTCAGAGGAGCAATTTATAGAAACAAGATTCTTTAGGAATTCAGTGGCCAGCTCCTTAAGGTATGGCAGAAGACAGGCTGGCCTTAGAGAATGATTTCCAGCCGACGGCACCTGTATTCACAGCGAGATTTTTGGAACCTGTTCAGATGCAGAAGGAAGAGTCCTTTGCTATTCATAACAATCCCTAGATGCTACCCCCCAAACCTTGGGAAAAAGTGACATTTGCTCAGTTGTGTCTGACTCTGTGACCCCATGGACTGTAGCCCACGAGGCTCCTCTGTCCATGGGATCCTCCAGGCAAGAATCCTGAAGTGGATTGCCATTTCCTTCTCCAGGAAACCTTGAGAAAGGCAATGCACAAATCCACAGGCTCAAAAAACACATATAGGGACTTTCCTGGTAGTCCAGTGTTTAAGAATCTGCCTTACAATGCAAGGGACGTGGGTTCAATCCCCAGTCAGGGAAGTGGGGAATCCCACATGCCATGGAGCAACTAAGCCCAAGTACCACAACTACTGAGCCCTCGCACTCTGGAGCCCGCATGCTACAACTAAGAGCCAACGTAGCCAAATGCATACACACACACACATATATTTTTTTAATGTATAGAACACGTTGTATAGTCAGTATCAAGCGAGGCAACAGTGATTAAATTTTCAGTCTTCCCACACTTCTCATACCCCAGGCCTCTCCCATTAATGCACCTCCTATTTCTAGGAAAAACAAAACAAAACAGACACCTGCAGAGAGGAACTCCCTCCGTTCCAATTACTAAGCATAAAACCCATCTATGCCCTGACACCATCCTCCTTTCCTTCTGATACAGCAGACTAGCTGCCCAGCATCCCTGAGGCCAATCCTTGTACTCAAGCTTTGCATATCATCCTCTTCCACCTTGACTTTTCTTCATCTTCATCCTCTTTATCCTTTCCTTTCTTGTATATTTAACCTCTCTCTTGAATTGGATCATTCCCAACAGCTTGAAAACATGCACCAGTCTTTCAGATTAAAAGGAGAAATGCCCTCAACCCCTCACCTCTATCCAGCTTTAAACCAATCACTCTCCTGCCATCAAACTTCTCAAAAGCATTATCTCTACTGTGACAGAGATGGCTTCTTGCCCAAAAAATGTCATTCCCTTCTTCCAATTATAGAGAGTTAGTGACTGCCCAGACAGACACAGTATTTCCAGCCTCCCTTTCATCTAGGTATGGTCATGTTATTAGTTCTACCAAGGAAATAAGAGCTAAAGTTATGGGTAACTTCTGAGCAAAGGCTTTAAGAACTACCTTTCTCCACACTGCTTTCTGCTTGACCAGTTGCGTGCAGACAACAGCAGTCCTGAGGTTCCACTAGGGGATGGTCCGACCATAAAAAGGGAGGAGGCTGCTTCTCTGGATCATATCCTTAGAGAACGCTACCCAGTGAGCAGGAACATTCAGAAGCACAACTGTTACAAGAGCAATACATTAACTTCTGTTTAGTGAAGGCGCTGACATTTCAATTCTTTTGTGTGTGTTGCAACAGCTCAGTTCAGTCCAGTCGCTCAGTCATGTCTGACTCTTTGCAACCCCATGAACTGCAGCACGCCAGGCCTCCCTGTCCATCACCAACTCCCAGAGTCCACCCAAACCCATGTCCATTGAGTCGGTGATGCCATCCAGCCAACTCATCCTCTGTTGTCCCCTTCTCCTCCTGCCCCCAATCCCTCCCAGCATCAGGGTCTTTTCCAGTGAGTCAACTCTTCGCATCAGGTGACCAAAGTATTGGAGTTTCAGCTTCAACATCAGTCCTTCCAATGAACAACCTAAAGGACTGATCTCCTTTAGGATGGACTGGTTGGATCTCCTTGCAGTCCAAGGGACTCTCAAGAGTCTTCTCCAACATCACAGTTCAAAAGCATCAATTCTTTGGTGCTCAGCTTTCTTTATAGTCCAACTCTCACATCCATACATAACCACTGGAAAAACCATAGCCTTGACTAGAACTTTGTTGACAAAGTAATGTCTCTGCTTTTCAATATGCTGTCTAAGTTGGTCATAACTTTCCTTCCAAGGAGTAAGCAAGGAGTTGCAACAGCTAGTAGTGTTTTCTCAATAAACTCACCTATCACCCAACCCTCAGTCCACTGCAATCTAGTTTCCAATCTGCTCCTTGCAAACAGATCTCGATAAACCACCAATGATTCCCAGGTTACTAAATTCAATGGATATGTTTTTTCTGTCTTCTTCACAGGCTAAGATCCTACTACGTAATCTCAGAACTCTGAACACTAGACTTCTGCTTCTACTCATGTTGAATTAACTGGAGTTGGACATGCCTGTTTATCATAAATAACTAGAAAATTGGAAATGTTGCCTTTAAAACTAATTTCAGACTTTTGAAAATAGGCAGCATAGAACTGAGTTCCCAGGCAAACTTATTTCAAAATGTATGAAAATTCAAAAAGACCCAAAGGTTATTCAAAGGAATAACCAAAACAATTTTCAAAAATAAACATATTTGGAATACTGACGCTACCCGAGTTCAAGACTTATTATAAAGCTCTATAGTAGTCTAAATAGTGTGATTTATAATAACAATTAACATATGGAGATTACAGAAACAGACCACTCCCCCATATATGATCCATTAGTTTTTCACACTGATAGAAATATAATCGAATGGGGAGAGGATAGTTTTTTTCAACAATCATGATGGAAAGCTCAACATCTGTATTTATTTTCATGAACCTCAACCCTTACCTCACACCATTCACAAACATCACCTCAACATGTCATAAACCTAAATGTGAAAGCTAAAACTACAAAATTTCTCAAAAAATATCTTAGTCAATAAGGCTTCATCAAAATTACAAATTTCAGTTCTTAGTGGACACTATTAAAAATTAGAAAATTAAGACTAGCCACAGAAAGGCAGAAAAACATAAATACACATGACATGCAGAATATATAGAAAACTCCTACAAAACAATAATAAAAAAAAGACAGAAACATCAATGAAATAATTGAATGATTGAGCATCATTCAAATAATTGAATGATGAGCTGCCTTAATAAAAGGCAGCATTATTAGTCTTCAGAGCAACACAAATTAAAACCACTAAAATTTATCACACGTACACCACATAGAAAGGGTACAATTCAGAAGATTGACAATATCTAGCATTGGCAAAGATATGTAGCAGCTGGAAAACTCACATGTTACTGGTGGAGTGAAAAATGACACAACCATTTTTGCAAATTTTTGGCAGCTTCTTGTGAAGTTTACATTTCTAAAGTATCCAGAAAGTTCAGTCCCAGGTATGCATCCAAGGTAAATAAAAACATATGTTCACACAAAGACCTGCATATGAATATTCAGAGTAGCTTTTTATATAATAGAAAAACCTGGAAAAAATGCAAATGTTTATCAACAGATGAGTGGTTTACTCAGTTTGTGGCATAGCTGCATGATGAAATTCTAGCAATAAAAAGAATGAACTTCTGATACTTGCAATAGTGTGAATGGAACTAAAAAACATTTGGTAAGTGGGAAAAAAATTGACAAAAAATACATGCTGCATGATTCCATTTGTATGAATTCTAGAATTAGCAAAACTAGTGTTGAGTAACAGATCCGTGATTACCTGGGGCTAGCATTGAGGAAGGACATTGGCTGACTCCAAATGGAGGCAAAGATTCATCTATTTTTTGCTTAGAATTTGTCTACTCACTTGACACATTATAGACCCTCAATAAATATTTTTAGATAAAAAACGCTCTATCTGCATGTGTGTCACATCATACCTGTTCAAGGCGCGACCCTCATTGTGCCATACGACCCTTCCCCTTCCCCTCCATCCTCTCACTGTCTTTATTCACACCTCTTTGGCTTCCTTCTCTCTTTGTTGTTTCCCACAAGCAGTACCAGACCCAAGGAAGGAAGTGAGCACTCACATGGTAGGTGAGGGGCTTTTCATCTCATGGGAGGAAAAAGATGAAAAGGGACCAGATCTATGAAGACACTTACAGCACTCATACTAAGTGAAGTCAGTCAGACAGAGAAAAGCATGCATGGCTTAAACAGGGAATCTAGAAAATGATACAAACAAGCTCAATTACAACACAGAAACAGACTCACAGACACAGAAAACAAATTATGGTTACGAAAGGGAAAAGGGGGCAAGGAATAAATTAGGAGTAAGGGATGAGATCTTCCCTGTAGCTCAGATGGTAAAGAATCTGCCTGCAATGCAGGAGACCTGGGTTCGACCCCTGGGTCAGGAAGATCCTCTGGAGAAGGGACTGGCAATCCACTCCAGTATTCTTGCCTGGAGAATCCCACCGATAGAGGAGCCTAACAGGCTACAGTTCGAGGGGTCACAAAGAGTCGGACATGACTAGTGACTAACCCACCCAAGGGATGAACAGACATAATACCATACATAAAATAAACAACAAGGACCTACTATACCAGGGAACTATACTCAATATTTTGCCTTGTAATAACCTATAATGGAAAGGTGGAGAAGGCAATGGCACCCCACTCCAGTACTCTTGCCTAGAAAATCCATGAATGGAGGAGCCTGGTAGTCTGTAGTCCATGGGGTTGCTAACAGTTGGACACAACTGAGTGACTTCACTTTGACTTTTCACTTTCCTGCATTGGAGAAGGAAATGGCAACCCACTCTAGTGTTCTTGCCTGGAGAATCCCAGGGACGGGGGAACCTGGTGGGCTGCCGTCTCTGGGGTCGCACAGAGTCGGACACGACTGAAGCGACTTAGTAGTAGTAGTATAATGGAAAAGAAGCTGAAAAAGAATATTTATTACATCTATTATATATATATATATATATATATGTAACCAAATCACTTGGCTGTACGCCTGAATCATCGTAAGCCAACTATACCTAAATTTTTAAAATAAATAAATATTAAAAACAAAAGAGAAAAGGGACCAGATCTGAAAGACATAAAAGATAACCCAGAGGGTTGATAACAAGGATTCTTCTCCCCTCCCCCAGCCACCAGTTTATAGTGGAAATCAGGAGTGCAGAGGCTGTGCAGGTTAATTCTGTCTTACTAACTCATGCCAAGAAGGCTGCCACACAAAAGGCATTTGGTTCTATGCTCCAAATGCCTTTGGTTTTATGGAGCCAAAGCCCATTTCGGAAAATGTAGCGGATGAGGAAGCGGCTCCAGCAAGGGGCGAGGGGGACAGGAGCCGTGCGCCTGTTGCACAGCTTCATAAGGGAAGATTGCTCATTTCCAGCCCGGCGCTGGGAGAGGTGTTCACCTAACACTGACGGGAAGCCCTGCCTCTGGTCCCTCACCCCTCGCGGGCCTGTTCCATGAGGTCCCCCAAACAGGCCCCTTAGCAGCCTGCAGGGCCATCTCCCACCGCCATCCTTCCTTTGTATAAACTCAGACACTTCCAAGCTGGACCCTCTGCAGACAGCAGTGCTTGGGTTCTTATCCATTTCCTCCATCCAGAAAGAAGAAAACATGGTGGAGGAGATAGCCTTGAATTCCCTCTCCTCCAAGCACGCCTTTGGGGGATAAGCACCCACCCTGGGGACCGAGCCCCGTTCTGCAGAGGTTCACCCACACCCCCCCTCCCCCGCCCCAAAGCAGGAGAGAGTGAGTCTAGGCGCCCGCAGGGCCGTTTCCTTTTCCTTGGGTCGGTAAACATCCCGGCCATTTTGAAGCCTTATTTCCCCCTTTAGGACAATGTACTGGGGTTCGGGTTCTTTTCGCTTTGTTTATCCCGTAATCGTTATGGCAAGAGGGATGCACCTGTGCTCCAGGCCCATTAGACTGCGAATGGCTTCTCTCCTGAGCAGAACGCGGAGGAAAGTGGCCTTGGCACCGGGATCACACCGCAGCCGCAGGGCGAGCGAGCAGGAGCGAGAAGGCCAAGATGCAGCCCTGAGCTGTGACGGGGCGGTCGGGGAAGAGAGAGGGAGGTGGGCGGTGCCCATAACAGGCTGGGGCTCAGAGACCTTGGGAACAAGCCTGAAGTCACACGGCCCCATGGGTCAGGAAGCTGGAGGTCGTCCGAGAAAAGCTGGTCTCTCTGGCTCCAAACGCACACTCCCCCACCCACCTTGTTCTGTCTTGGAGCCGCTGAGGACAGACAAGTGGGGTTCTATAAACCCCAAGGGCATCTGATTCTGGGGTGAAAAGCATGGGGTCCCATGCTGCACCCCTGACATCTGAGACACCCCATGTCAGGGAGCGGTGCGGTTCAATGAGCTTGCAGTCTTTGTTTGGAGTGTCAGAGTCACAGCCGACACAGAAGCTGCACAGGGGCCTCAATGATTTCCTTTGTCATCCTCCGCCTCTGGTGCAGGTGCGTGTATTTTAGCGGAGGAGCCCAGGCATGGAAATCGCTCTCCTTGTGCCCATATATTATCTGTATTTTTTAACATGTCGCTTTCCAAGCAGGTAATGCATTTGCAGAGACAGTGATCTTTCATCGGGAGATTACAATGATTTGTGTTCTCTGTCTAAATTCCGGCATAAATTTCTGAGCCAGCGAGGCACTGGCTTGTGGCAAGAGCGCGTCCTGAGATTCGGCGGGCTATCTGTGCAAACCTCAGGCTTGCAGCCATTTGTCCTGATTAGGGGAAGCCTTTGAAATTCTTCCTGGGGCCTCGCCTTCTTTATTTCTTTCAGGTTGCTCCTCTGGCAGGTCACCTTCGTAGCTGGGTGCAGGACTTGAGTTATGTTTGCTCGGGCTGGACCCAAGCAAAGCGTTTAAGCAATGCAACTTCCCGAATCCCTGGTAGTGCTGAAATTAGAGTGAGGCTGGGGTCCCATCACCTAAGCCTCTGAGCTTCGGTTTCCTCATCAGTCAATTAGAAACTGTCATCCTAACTTCATGGAGTTAATTAGAGAATTAAATTAAAAAGATAAATGGGAATTCCTCCTGCTACAGTACTCAGACACCATAGGCAAAACCCACACAATCATTTCCAATCAAATCCTCAAATTACATGCACTCCCTGTTTTGGACATGAGGGATCTTAGTTCCCCCACCAGGGATCAAACCCTCATCTCCTACATTGGAAGGCAAAGACTTAACCACTGGACTGCCAGGGAAATCCCAGTCCCAGTTCTCTTAATGGTGGCTCTGAAACTTCCCAAAACGTCTCTAATAAGGTGAATATTAAATCATCTTGCTGTGTATACTACTTTGCTTGAGCTGCCATAAAAAAGCCTATGGTCTGGGTGCCTTAAACAACAGAAATTTATTTTCTGACAGTTTGGGAAGCTGGATATTCAAGACAAGGTGTCATAAGGCTGTCTCTCCCCTGAGCTTGTAGGCAGCCTATGTCTTCACAGGGTCTTCCCATGGTGTGCCTCTGTGTCCTAATCTCTTCTTTATAAGGTGCACACACATTGGGTCAGTGTCTACCCTCAGAGCCTCACTTTAACTTCCTCTTGAAAGACTCCGTCTCCAAATACAGTCACATTCTAAGGGTCTGGGAGTTAGGATTTCAACATTTAAATTTGAGAGGGATACAATGCAGCCTGTGACATCGTGTCAGTAAAGCACAAATGCATGATGCATACATAACTTGAAGGCTGCTTCAAAGCCAAACCAGGAGTGAAGAGGGTCCTCACTCCAAAATAATGCCTTCCTTCTGTCTCATAATGATGCTTTATTTTCAGCTTCCTGTCTCCTTCATCACACATCCCTCAGTCATTGTTGTTGTTCAGCCATGTCTAACTTTCCGCAACCCCATGGACTGCAGCACACCAGGCTTCCCTGTCCTTCACCATCTCCTGGAGTTTGCTCAAACTCATGTCTAGTGAGTCAGTGATGGCATCCAACCATCTCATCCTCAGTTGACACATGGGAAAACCAAGAGGGGAAAAAGATCAGAGGGACTGAGTCAAGATCACATGGGTGATAGCAATTGGCAGAATTAGGTCTGCAGGCCTATATGTGGCCCTTGCCCCTCCCAGTGTGTGACTCTGATCACCCTAGGAAGGTTTTTACCACCTCCAGGAGCACATACCAAAGAGGGCAGGTGTGAAACTACCTTTGGGACAAGCCTGCAACGTGTGGCTCTTGTCACCTTTCCAGCTCCCTCTGCCTGCTCCCTGCATCTAGCATGATGCTGGGTACAGGGGGCAGTGAATGCTGACCACCCGCTCGCCTTGGAGGACAATTGTCATGAGCCAGGGAGCCTGCCCTGATGCTAGGACTAAACCCACCATTTCCCTGCATCTGGAGGGAGTTTTGGTTTTCTTGTTTTAATAGAAGACCCCTTATACCCAGCCATGGATTGCAATAGGCCAGTAGGTTCTAATACCATCATGGAGCTCAGGAAAACACAGCAAGAGGAGAACTCAGCTGGAGACATCACAAGCATTTGAGGCAGAGCTGTGAAAGTTCAAGGCCAACAGCGGCCCTCTTGACAGAGCCTTCAGAAAGTAATGTGCCAAGGAGGCATTGAAATACTTCCAGCTACCCTACCATTGTCCCTGAAAATGACCCTGGATTCAGGCCATCTAATCTGGGGGACTCTAGCCAGCTTGGTTTCCCATGCAAATATGTATATGTATATGTATACACACATGTATCTATATATGGTGGTTTAGTTGCTAAGTTGTGTCCAACTCATGAGACCCCATGGACTATAGCCCGCCAAGCTCCCCTGTCCATGGGATTTTCCAAGCAAGAATATTGGAGTGGGTTGCCATTTCCTCCTGTAGGGGATCTTCCCAACCCAGGATCAAAGCTGCACCACCTGCATTGACAGGCAGACTCTTTATCACTGAGCCCAGCCTGGAGCCCATATATACACACACATACATACACACGGGCTTCCCTCGTAGCTCAGTCAGGAAAGAATTGGCCTGCAGTGCAGGAGACCCAGGTTTGATTCTTGGGTAGGGAAGATCCCTTGGAGAAGGAAATGGCAACCCACTCCAGTATTCTTGCCTGGAGAATCCCATGGACGGAGGAGCCTGGTGGGCTACAGTCCATGGGGTCACAAGAGTCAGACATGACTTAGCAACAAAACAACAACAGACACAGTATTTGTTCTTCTCCCCAAATCCCCAGAGATGTTTAATTCTCCAGAGTGAGTGAGTTCTGGGGAAGACAAGTACCTCTATTTAATGGACTTCCTACAGGTCAATTGGGAAGCAACCAGAAAGAAGTGGGAGGAGATCCAGGTTCAAGACTGTTCCTGCCACTGGCTGGCTCTGTGTTTCCCAAGCCTCTTAATGTCACACTGTCAGCTTCCTTAAGAGGCTGAGAAACCCCTAGTATGATTTTGAAAAGCCTGGGCTTTAGGGTCAGACAGGCTTTGGTTCAAATCACTTACTAGCTGTGTTACTTTGACCCCATCGCTTAGCTTCTCTAAGCGAGTCTCCTCGCTGTTTTTTATTTTGTTTTGTTTTTAAAGAAGAAGCTGAAAATGCCCACCTGCTAGGGTGCTATGACACGAAAGGAGAGAGCGGTTGTGACAGCACCTATTGCCTCACCTAGGAACGGGTTAGCCCCCTTCCCTCCTCTGCCAAGGGAGGAAGAACAGAATGGAGCATTGATCATGATGCGAAGCCAAGCCGGGGCTCCCACAACCACCGCTTCTTCTCCATCCTGCCTCCTCTGAGGTCAGTAAAGTGTCCAAAGCCAACTGCTCACAGCCCTGCAACCACCAGGCAGCCAGAGGTGCTGGGAAGCAAAGAAGCCGACAGCAGGACTGTGGCCAGGCAGGGGCGCGGTCTCGCCAGGGAGGGTTCTGGCAACACCAGTCACATCCCCTCCGTGCTGCGTGGACAGTCCACCCAGCCCTCCTCGACCCTCACACGTTGGAAGCAGACTCCAAGTCTCTGAAAGTGATTCTGTCTTCTGAACGCTCTCTCGGGGCACATCAGCCTGGTTGGATGAGAGCCCTGCGCTGGGAGAGGAGAGCGGAGAGAGGGAACAGAGAAAGGCCGCTGGAACAGAGAAGGGCTGGGACTTCGGCTGCCATCGGTCCCAAGGCAGCAGCTGAGAAAGGTTTCCAAACGGCAAGGAACCAGTGCCTAGTTAGAAGGGAGATTTCTGAAGTGTTTGACGATTGAATAAATAAATGCCCAGCCTCAAACAACATCCAGGATTTGCCCTCGCTGAAATCATTCTAGCCCTCCCCTGTTTCACTGCACACAGGTATATAGACAATTTCACTACAGGTAAGATACTGTATGGGATTCCCTGGTGGCTCAGAGGTTAAAGCGTCTGCCTCCAATGTGGGAGACCCGGGTTCGATCCCTGGGTCGGGAAGATCCCCTGGAGAAGGAAATGGCAATCCACTCCAGTATTCTTGCCTGGAGAATCCCATGGACAGAGAAGCCTAGTACATTACAGTCCACGGGGTCGCAAAGAGTCGGACACGACTGAGTGACTTCACCTCAAGATACTGAGGGTTTGGTTCCAGACGTCCCTCCCACCTTGCAACAAAGCTAATATCCCAATAAACAGAGTCACAGACATTTTTCGGTTTTCCAGTGCATAGAGAAGTTACGTTCACACTATACTGTAGTCGGTTAAGTGTGCAACAGCATTATGTCTAAGAAAGCATGTAGAAGCCTTAACTAAAAGACACTTTATTGCAAAAAAACTGCTCCCCGTCCTCTGAGCCTTTAGCAAGTCATTGTAGTAACATCAAAGATCACTGTTCACAGATTCCCAAGACACATGGAATAATAACGAAAAGGTCTGAAGTATGGCAAAAATTACCAGAATGCAACACAGAGACACGAAGTGAGACAATGCCATCGAGCAAATGGTGCCAATAGGCTTGCTCAGTGCAGGGTTGCCACAAACCTGCAATTTGTAAAAAAAAAAAAAAAAAAATGGAGAATCCCATGGACAGAGAAGCCTAGTACATTACAGTCCACGGGGTCGCAAAGAGTCGGACACGACTGAGTGACTTCACCTCAAGATACTGAGGGTTTGGTTCCAGACGTCCCTCCCACCTTGCAACAAAGCTAATATCCCAATAAACAGAGTCACAGACATTTTTCGGTTTTCCAGTGCATAGAGAAGTTACGTTCACACTATACTGTAGTCGGTTAAGTGTGCAACAGCATTATGTCTAAGAAAGCATGTAGAAGCCTTAACTAAAAGACACTTTATTGCAAAAAAACTGCTCCCCGTCCTCTGAGCCTTTAGCAAGTCATTGTAGTAACATCAAAGATCACTGTTCACAGATTCCCAAGACACATGGAATAATAACGAAAAGGTCTGAAGTATGGCAAAAATTACCAGAATGCAACACAGAGACACGAAGTGAGACAATGCCATCGAGCAAATGGTGCCAATAGGCTTGCTCAGTGCAGGGTTGCCACAAACCTGCAATTTGTAAAAAAAAAAAAAAAAAAAATTAATAAAATAAAAAAAGACTAGTATCTACATAGTGCAATAAAAAGGTCTGCCTGTTATTTATCAACCTCTGTTGACACCCCCAAATCAGCTGACTAGTTAGTCCTTCATCCTGATTCCTCTGTAGACAATAGGTACCTTGAGGGTAGAAACTATCTGATTCCTGAGTTTGGAAAACTCACAGAGAATTCACTCCTTCACCACTTGCTAATTTATTTAGAGACCCACCCAGAGCTCTGCTCCTCCCAGTTCAAGGCAGCCCTGAGGCACTGCAGTCACATGCTCAAGGGCCTCGGATTTCATTTGTTTATTTATGGTGTCACAGTGAGAGCTTGGTCTCCAGCCCAAGAAGGAGGAGGGGACCCGGGCTGACTCTGCTGCTGAGGCCACTGTCCAGCCTACCTGATGGAAGAAGGGAAACATTTAAAGAGCCATAGTCTGATTTTTACATGGTTTTTGGTTTGGATCATTCAAACTGTAGCAAACAAGCCCAGAATGTATCACGTGGAAACTTGTCCATGGGAAAAAGTGGGGTTGGAGACTCTCAGGTGTGGTTAGAATTTTAGAACCACATGTGAAGAGGGACTTCCCTGGGGGTCTGGTGGTTAAGAATCAGCGTTCAATGCAGGGGATATGGGTTTGATCCTTGGTCAGGGATCTAAGATTCCCACATGCCAGGGGGCAAGTGAGCTCATACGCCATGGTGAAAGATCCCACAGGCCACCACAAAGACTCAACGCAGCCAAATAAAAAAAAACTTAAAAAAAAAAACCCATGTGAGGATTTTCCATGTTCTCACCACAGACATCTTCTGGCCCTGAGAAAAGAAAGGATAGGATCTGCTCTCCACCAGCCTCTCCACATCAACACTAAACTCCACAGTGTTTCTAAGCAGAGACCAGCCATTGACATAGTTTCATGTGGCTGAGCACCCTATGGGTTGGCCAAGGAAAGGACAGAAAAGTCACTTCCAATTTAATGTCCCAAGCACACCTATGACAGTGGGAGAGGACCCACTCTTCCTAAACTGCCCTTTTATCAGGTAAAACTCCAAACAGGGCCCTGGATGGGACATGCTGTAGATTACATCTCACAGAGAAAATACATACACACACACATATATATACGTGTATACATATATATATGTATATATATACACACGTATTGCTTTAAAAGAGCACAGAATGAAAGGTCCCACCCACATACTCCTTCCCCTCCTCTCTCGCCTCCACCACACCCTTTCAAGGAGACGCTCTGATCAGTATCTGCTCCGAGAAAGGGAGGGGAAGTGGAGAGACGAGCTGGCAACACTCAGTAAACAGTATTATTAACCCATAGGCTGGCGATAAATCAGAGCAGGAAGGTGACCTCAGAGGGCTGGAGTAATCCTGCATGTCAGAATGAATTTATGAGGCCAATTTTATTGGCCTGCATGACCCAGGCTCCTTGGAGACGTCGCAGCAACAAATCCAACCCACTTCATTTATGAGCTGTGTGCAGTGTCAGGAGTGGGGCCCAGCCCGAGCGCCTGGACGACCACGACCACCACCCCGCCCCGAGGGGGCGCCAAGGAGCACGGCCCTCAGGGGATCAAGTTCCCGATCCATCCTGACGGCCACTCCCTCCCGGAGAGCCAGCCAGACCTGCCCCAAGAGCTCTCACCTTCAGACAAGGTTCTCCTTCTGGCTCTGCCCTGAGGGCCGGGACAGCTGGCAGCAAGGCCCTTGCCCTGCTTCCTCATTGCAGAAGAAGTTTGGATGGCCAGGGTTTCTGGCACCAGGCACTGGGGAAGAACAAATTCTGCCCTCTGCAGCCTTAGCGTCTCTGACCGCAATCTCTACATGCCAGTGGCCCACCCTGCCAGCCATTGTGCTGTGCTTAGTCATTCAGTCGTGTCCAACTCTTGCAACCCCATAGACTGTATGTAACCTGCCAGGCTCCTCTGTCCACGGGCCCAATCATTACATCAACCGAAAAAGCCCCCACATGTTTCTCAGTGTTTTCTCTTATCAGTTACTTGTAGATGATAGCCAAGCTCCCAACGGGCTTCCCAGGTGGCGCTAGTGGTAATGACTCTGCCTGCCAATGCGTAAGACAGGAGAGATGCAAGTTTGATCTGCTGGGTTGGGAAGATCCCCTAGAGAAGGGAATGGCAGCCCACACCAGTATTCTTGCCTGGAGAATCCCATGGACAGAGGGGCCTGGCGGCCTACAGTCCAGGGGTCGCAAAGAGTCAGACAAGACTACCCACACACTCAAGTTCCCAACAGGGACACAGGCATCCTAAAATGGGTCTGTGAAGGGGCCATTTTTCCCTCCAGCTCCCCATACTGGAAGCAGAAAAGCTGATGCTTCTGGGACTGGCAGCCAGTGAGACCTTGGCGACAACCAGAAGGCATCCCAATGAGAGGAAGCCGCAGGAGGCAGGAAGGTCCTTTGAACAGAGCACCTGGTGCGTACCTGGCCTTCACCTGCTCTCTGCCGGCTCCGAGAGCTGGGCGGAAGGCGGCTAAGTCTATTTGACTGTCCCTGTCATCATCAGGTTTACGGATGGTTAATTTATTCTTTATAGCACAGTCATTGATGGCTGTTAAATCACAAATGAGAGCCAAAAAGGGTGAATTGCAGCTGAAATTACACTGTTTATATGACAGCAGAGTGCCGGCTAAAAGATTCATATGCTGCTGATGAAGTATGTTATAAATTTTAATTACCATAGTTTGTACAAATGACATGTTTGAAATGCTATTGAGTAATGTGACCCTGATAATGAAACTATAAAATAAATCATTAACTTTCTGAATGAGCTTTTTTATTTCAGTGCTGCATAGAGTAAACTTTTCCGTTGATTCCAGATCCATCTTTTTATGCCTCTACTCTCCACCCCGGGCCTCACTGGTTCCTCTCTATAAAGGCTGCAGACAAAGGAGCAACAGGAGGCTGGGGACCCTGGCGGAAGCCTGGAGGGACAACCTGGCAAGAATGACCCCACCAGATATGGCCCTGGCCTGGGGACTGATGGTCAGCCCAGCATAGGCGGTTCTAGCTGCGCATCTAGAATAAATCCTATAAAGCTGCCCTTTCTAGGAAAGCCCCAGTGCATTTATAAGACAATCTGGGAAATTTGAAATCTGACCTCATAGTTGATGCTGCTGCTGTTGCTGCTGTGGTGTTCAGGCATGTTCAACTCTTTGCAACCCCATGGACTGTAGCCCACCAGACTCCTCTGTCCATGGGATTCTCCAGGCAAGAATACTGGAGTGGGCTGCCATTCCCTTCTCCAAGGGATCTTACCAACCCAGGGATCGAACCCAGGTCTCCTGCATTGCAGGTGGATTTTTTACCATCTGAGCCACCAGGGGAGCAACAAGGATTTACTGTATAGAGAACTATATTAAATATCTAATAATAACCTATAGTGGAAAATAATCTGAAAAAATATATACTTATCTCGAACTGAATCACTTTGCTATATACCTGAAACTAACACGACAAACAACTAATCTCAAAAATATACAAGCAACGTATGCAGCTCAATTCCAGAAAAATAAACGACCCAATCAAAAAATGGGCCTAAGAACTAAATAGACATTTTTCCAAAGAAGACAAATGGATGGCTAACAAACACATGAAAAGATGCTCAACATCACTTATTATCAGAGAAATGCAAATCAAGACTACAATGAGGTACCATTTCATACCAGTCAGAATGGCTGCAATCCAAAAGTCTACAAGCAATAAATGCTGGAGAGGGTGTGGAGAAAACTCTTACACTGTTGGTGGGAATGCAAACTAGTACAGCCACTATGGAAAACAGTGTGGAGATTCCTTAAAAAATTGCAAATAGAACTGCCATATGACCCAGAAATCCCACTGCTGGGCATACACACCAAGGAAACCAGAATTGAAAGAGACACATGTACCTCAATGTTCATTGCAGCACTGTTTATAATAGCCAGGACATGGAAACAACCTAGATGTCCATCAGCAGATGAATGGATAAGGAAGCTGTGGTACATATACACAATGGAGTATTACTCAGCCACTAAAAAGAATTCATTTGAATTAGTTCTAATAAGATGGATGAAACTGGAGCCGATTATACAGAGTGAAGTAAGCCAGAAAGAAAAACACCAATACAGTATACTAACACATATGTATGGAATTTAGAAACATGGTAATGATAACCCTGTATGTGAGACAGCAAAAGAGACACAGATGTATAGAACGGACTTTTGGACTCTGAGGGAGAGGGAGAGGGTGGGATGATTTGGGAGGATGGCACTGAAACATGTATACTGTCATGTAAGAAACGAATCACCAGTCTATGTTCGATACAGGATACAGGATGCTTGGGACTGGTGCACGGAGATGATCCAGAGAGTTGATGTGGGGTGGGAGGTGGGAGGGGAGTTCGGGATTGGGAACTCATGTGCACCCGGGACGGATTCATGTCAATGTATGGCAAAACCAATACAGTAATGTAAAGTAAAATAAAGTAAAAATAAAAATTAAAAAAATAAAAATAAAGAAAAAAAAAGCATTCCCCTGCTTCCCACTCCTGTGTCCACACAGGGAGCGTGATGGTGGCTCCTATGTTCATACTCTTCTGTCCATCCCCCAGGCCCGGGGCTCAGCCTCCAGCTCCAAGTCCTTCTACAGTCCCAGAGGCACAGCAAGGCTAACTCTGAGCAATCTGCTGCAGTTTGCCAGGTCAATGGCAAACTGGGACTGGGAGCCCTTGGTTCACTAGAGTTCCTGCACTGGCAGCTGGATTCTTTACTGCTGAGCCACTGGGAAAACTCATAGTTGGTGATAGTAAGGAATTACTGTTCATTTATACTTGGCAAAGAAAAGACACTTTTCTGAACCTGCAGACTCTCTAAAGACATGGGCCCTGAGGCTGAGTCACCACGCAGAGCATCGCTGTGAGGTCCTCTTGGATGAGGAGACTCTGGGTGGAGATTCAGCTCCACTGAAGGTGGAAGAACAATGACAAAACTGGGTCTGTTGTCCTGGTCTCCAGCCCAACTCAGAGTCCAGAAGGGGAAAAATACAAGCAAATATTTGGGGGGTTTTCCCAATGTTGAAGCACTCCCGTTTCAAAGCTCTGGTCTACTTCTTGTAACTTATAAATTATTCCTGTTCAACATCCCCAAGGTGTCACTTACTGTGAGTAAACACATCTTGCAGAAAAGAACCTGAATTCCCAGGAAAAACCTAGAAGAGGGAGCTGCACCAAAGGTCATTTAGGGCAACCTCCTGCCCCAGGAGCCACAACCCAGCAGATACAGCCCTTTTAGCTGTGCAAGACAGGAAGCACCTCAGTAAGTCAGGCAAAACCTTGGCTTCATAGGATGTTAGCACATCAAGAGACTCTGGCCACCCTTTGGTCCTAAAATTCTCAAGGTGGGTAGAGAGGAAAGGAAGGAGGAGAGAAAACACAGGAGAAGAAGTTTTACTCTCAGTCGTGGCAAATTCCAGAAGAAAATATAAAGTTTGAAAAAGCTCCCAGGTGTTTCTCTACACCCTTCCAGGATGTCTCCCCTCCCGCCTTCCCACTTCACAGGGGAGGAAGTGGAGTCCCAGTGGCAGAGCTGGGAGTACATCTCACAAGACCAAGGATAAGAGGAGAAAGGGGCTTTATCATTCAATGTGGGCAGATTACCCCCAGGCTGGCAACACTCCACTGATGGTCTAAATGCTGACAGCATCCTCCCTGTTCCTCTCCTGGAGAAAGGTCACTAAGAGGCTCCTGTTTCCTCTGCAGACGGGCCGCCTGGCCGTGAGGCAGGGCTGGCGTGAAGGATTGCTCTCCTTTGCCTTCACCCCCAGAACAACTCTGCTCTCTGGAGTATGCTAGAAGAAAAGAAAGTCAAATTCAAAAGGGCACACTGTGAGGGCAACCTCTCAAATGTTCCTCCTCGGGTCTGCAGAGGAGACCCAGGCATGACCATATGGCATATTAAGAGATTCTGGCATCAAAAGGCCTTCCAGCGAAAGCCTCACCTCAACCACTCAGTAATCAGTGAAGGAAGAGAAAGGGGTATGATGAACACACAGAAACAAACTTGGGAAGGGATTTGTCTCAGGTCACAGAGCACGTGAATAGCTGGAGCAAGAAGAAAACACCAATGCATGTATGAGACAATCTGGGAAATTTGAAATCTGACCTTATAACTGGTGATAGTAAGGAATTATGGTATTCATTTCTGAGGTCCAATCATGGTATTGTGACTATTGTTTCAAAGAATCCTTAACTTTTAGAGATGCATGCTGAAGTGATAACTGATGAAATGGTATGATATCTGTGGTTTACTCTAAAATAATCCAGAGTAAGAAGGGGTGGAGGGCTGGTTGGATGAAAAAAGATAGACCATGAGCTGATGACAGCTCAAGTTGGCAATGGTTGCTTGAGGGTTCAGTATACTCTCCTTCAGTACATTCTTTCAATTTTCCATAATAAACAAAAAAAATTAAGTACTTGAATATCCTGCCCCAAAACTCTACTGCAAGTCCATTTTCTCATGCATTCTAAACAATGACAGGCTGGAAAAAAGATCAGACCTCCTGTCTCCAAGGGCATGCTTCCAGCAGTGTGGGAGGGGATGGAATTTTCTCTTCCTTTTGTTGGAGGATATCCCAGTGACAAGGAGCCTGGCATCATGATGTGCCCAGCCTACCTTACTGGAGAGAGAAGTTCCTGGCCTAGAAGCTCCCACCACAGCTCCCTGGCACATGAAGGTCCACTTGGGTGGGACTCAGACCCACAGCATCAGCTTGAGCAAATCCCTTCATTCCTTAGATCCTTGGCTGCCTCACCTGTAAAGTCAACATGGCAGCCCCAAGCAGCCTATCTCAAGGGATGTGAGAACCAAATTCAGTAACAGAGGGGGACTTCTAGAGAGATGGTAGATTGTAGGAGGGGAAAAAAAAAAAAACAGGCTCTGATCTGACTCCCTGTGTTGAAATACCAGCTCCACCTGGGGTTAGCTCTGGGCTCAGACAAGTTTCTTAACCTTTTTGGCCTCCGAGTCCTTGATAATAGAAGCAGGGTTGTTGTAAGGATTCTATGAGTTCATATATGTAAACAACTTAGAACAATATCAAGGATTATGTAAGTTATTATTCTCATTACTCTACAGTGGTAAACTAATATAAGATGCCAGTATTATGAAAAGAACCACAGTGTTACTCCAAAGAGGGATCTGAAGTGTGACTGATTCCAAGCGTCATCTTTCAGAGGCTCATGAAAGTGATGTGATTTTTATTTGGAGGCATACCAAAGTCTGGAGAAGGAAATGGCAACCCACTTCAGCATTCTTGCCTGGAAAATTCCATGGACTGAGGAGCCTGGCATCATTGACTCGATGGACATGAGTTTGAGCAAGCTCCAGGAGCTGGTGATGGACAGAGAAGCCTGGTGTGCAGCAGTCTATGGGGCTGCAAAGAGTAGACACGACTGAGCGACTGAACTGAACTGAACTGAGGAGCCTGGAGGGCTACAGGCCACAGGGTGCATAGAGTCAGACACAACTGAGCACACACACACACACACACACATTCATTCATTCATTCATTCATTCATGCCCTTAAGCAGATAGTCATTTCTCCCTCCCAATCACCACCCAACCATGAGGAGAGGCATCTTCAACCATATCCTTATCCTGAGTCTCCTCTCGGGCATATCCAAGCATCCCCAAGCCCAGCACCTCACTGGGTCTGTAATCAGGGAGAACCAGAGAGACTGGACAAGAACCTCTGACTCCTTGCTTCACATCTGGCCCCCAGAGAACAGAGCAGGGCAGTCAAGAGCCCCTGAGGTGTCCTTTGTCCCACACACACACACCGTGTGACCCTTAGACGTGGGCAGCTCTGAGAAGGTCTCCCCTCTGACTTACCAGCCACCACAAAAATTTTCATGGCAATGGCACAAGCCGCCCTACTTACCATTAAGAGAAAAGACCACATTATTGCTGTTATAAACCATTGATTAAGGTTTATAATAGCAATAATCCCCTCGAAATTCATTGTTACTGCAGTTAATGACCAGTTTATTAGAGCGTTAACCATCCTTGGCAATGGGCTGAGTCGTTTAATGCGGGTAACGACCAATTTCTCAAGGATTATTGCTTAAATAACAATTCTTTGCGAGATGTATGCGCCACCACAAGTGCAGATCCAGCTGGAGGCTTCTCCTCAGAAATAAGTGTTAATTATTTCCTCAGAGTTGCACCACCGGCACCATACCTAACAAGGGCCAAACAATGAGCTTCTTGTGGTCATGCTTCAGAGACAACAAAGAATCCAAAAGTTGGGCCAGGGCCCAGAGATGGCACGGCACTCTTCTGAGGGGGAGCCAGCACCGCCGAAACAAAAGGACCATTGGGAAATGGTATCTGGCTCTTGGACAACTGTTTCTTCTTCACTTGGCTTCTTTTCTAGAATATTCTGCTTGTGTCAATTCCCCACCCACCCACTTCACAGGTGGGGAAATCAGGATTATCCAAGGGGCTGAAAGAAGGACTGTGGAATGGGGAGCATGACCAACCCAGGCATTATGAAGTTTAACATCCTCTGAAGGAAATATCTGCTCACCCTTGACCACCCAGGTCCTAGAACAGCTGGTAGCAAAGGGCTGCAGGGACCGAATTGTACCTGCTAGTTGCACAGTGCTGAAGTGCTGGTCCTCGGTGGCCATGGGGCCACTTTGGGCCGTGCTCTGGCCAAAAGAAACAAACAAAAAAAACCAATCAGCCTATTGGGCCTCATAGCTCAGCTCAGGCTCTGAGAATTCATAGAGTCATTAAATATAATGACAGGCAGGGGAACTTATTATTATCTAGGACACCCTCCTTGAGGGTGAGGACTACCCAGAAAGGGTAGAAGGTTTGCCCGAGTCACAGAGCCACTCAGAGAAAAGTTGGAATTAGAATCTCCATCTCTGTCTTCCCATGATCAACCTCAAGACCACTTTCTTGGTCACACCCAAAGAAAACTCTGTCTCAGAGAAAAAAGAATAAAAGGATCTAAGCCCCATTTGGGAAAGAACACAGAGGCGAGGCATGTGTGAGCCCTGAAGCACTTCAACTGGGGTCTCAGGAGAAGCCAAAGCTCTGATTCTACCCCCCGCTCCTCCTCCCCAACTTTCTCCTCATGCTGAACTCAATCCAAGCATGTCCACACATTAACTATTTTCCATCACTTTCCATTAGCCCTGCTATTCCAATAACTTTTATTTTTTTGACATGATCTGAAAGCTGCTGATATGATTATACTCTAATTGCATTATATTAACTAAAATAAATACTAATAGGGTGTGAACCTAACATAATAAGATCGCAAATTGCTATCACGGTGCCAGTGTAGGCTGGAAAGGAATCTGCTGATTCACTCAACTAAGGCAAATTAAGGTTCTGTTGTGTGTTACGTTGCAAGAACAGAAAGTGAGGCCTCCTAGCATTCTTGAGTATGTTAGTCCTTCAGCCTTCATGTTTTGACTTAAGAGCAAGAATTATCACCAATAAATAATGGCAAACATCTCTCTAGAAGTGCAGTGAAGGAGTCCCAGCAAGTCACAACTCTTCTCATGCTTTAGACTCATAGACTCACCTTCATCACTGCAGTTAGATGAACCAATGGGATCCCCAAAGCTCCCTCCTCCAAGGTATGTAGAACGTACTGGAACAGAGGGCAGGGCTTTCTTCCCTTACCTGCTCTCTTGTTGAGACTCTGCCCAAGACAGACATCACTGCAATGACATTGGACCTCCCTTCCCCCAAATCAAAATGTTTATGAATCCTGATGTCAACACTTCTTTCTTAAGCCATCAAACTGAATTCGTGCTGGTGTGGATTAGATAAATACTCTCACTAAATCACAATAGTTCAGTCCCTCTACCCATATTCCCACCTGTATTGCTAATCATTTGCTTATAGGATATTATGAAAATTTTATTTGCAGCCAAGCAAGATAATAGCATCAATTACAGATCATGTTTGAGCTGCACATAGGTTTGCTGTATCAAGCAAATAAGTTAATATATGTAAAGTGCTGGAGACTCAGGTTTGATTCCTGGGTTGGGAAGATCCCCTGAAGAAGGAAATGGCAATCCACTCCAGCACTCTTGCCTGGAAAATCCCATGCACGGGGGAGACTGATAGGCTACAGTCCATGGGGTCGCAAAGAGTCGGACACAACTGAGTGACTTCACTTCTTCTATGTAAAGTGCCAAAAAGAATGTCTGGCACATAGTTAGGGCTCAATAAATATTAGCAGTTATTTCTGTTGGCTATAATGCAATGCCGGATACTAAATGTGATAAAAATCAGTCAACAATCTTTTGTACATAACCATAAGAGAAATAGTAAGTCTAACAAAGAAAATGAAACCAATATAATGTAACTTTTCAGTAACTTTTTGCATGGTGAACAATGTACTGCTAAGTCCCTTCAGTTGTGTCCGACTCTGTGCGACTCCATAGATGGCAGCCCACCAGGCTCCCCCGTCCCTGGGATTCTCAACGCAAGAACACTGGAGTGGGGTGCCATTGCCTTCTCCAATGCATGAAAGTGAAAAGTGAAGTGAAGTTGCTCAGTCGTGTCTGACTCTTTGCAACCCCATGGACTGCAGCCTACCAGACTCCTCCGTCCATGGGATTTTCCAGGCAAGAGTACTGGAGTGGGGTATATTCTATATATATGTATCAATGATATAATAGATAATTTATATGAGAGGGTATATTTGATCAATCACATCATTCCTGCCTCCTTTTTTTCCTAAAGAATATTTTATCTATTTATTTGGCTGCACTGGGTCTTAGTTGCAGTATGTGGGATCTAGTTCCCTGACCAGGGATTCAGCCTGGGTCTCCTGAATTGAGAGTGCACAGTCGTAGCCACTGGACCACCAGAGCAGTCCCTCCTCCCTGCCTTTGACAGTGGCAGAATATCAGGAATAGATCTTCAGTGTGGCATACTGCAATGCAGGAGACCCTAGTTTGATTCCTGGATTGGGAAGATCCCCTGTACAAGGGATAGGCTACCCACTCCAGTATTCTTGGGCTTCCCTGGTGGCTCAGATGGTAAAGAATCCGTCTGGAATGAAGGAGACCTGGCTTGGAAAAACCCCTGCAGAAGGGCATAGCAACCCACTCCAGTATTCTTGCCTGGAGAATTCCATGGACAGAGGAGCCTGGTTGGTTACAGTCCATGGAGCTGCAAAAAGCTGAACACAACTGAACGACTAACACTTTCACTTTTCATAAATACACACACACACTCACACACACATGCTTGCATGTTCAGTTGCTTCAGTCCTGTCTGACTCTTTGTGACCCTATGGACTGTAGCCCGCCAGGCTCCTCTGTCCATGGGATTCTCCAGGCAAGAATACTGGAGTGGGCTACCATGCCCTCCTCCAGGGGATCTTCCTGAACCTGCCTCTCCAGTGTCTCCTGCATTGCCAGTGGATTCTTTCCACTGAGCCAGCAAGGAAGCCTATACACATACGGTGGACTATTACTCAGCCATAAAACAGAATGAAATGTTGCCATTTGCAGCAACACGGATGGACCTAGAGATGGTCATAGCAAGTGAAGTAAGCCGACAGAGTAGGACGAACATTGTGTGATCCCAGGTTCAGTCCCCAGTCAGGGAACTAAGATCTCACATGCCAGGGAGCAACTGGGCCCACACACGGTAGCTGCTGAGCCCGAGTGCCAAAACTAGAGCCCGGCACCCCAGTGGAAGACGCTGCATGATGCAGCTAAGACCTGACATGGCAAATGAGTAAATGTTGTTGTTTAGTCGATAAATTGTGTTCGAATTTTTTGTGAGGCCATGGACTGTAGCCTGCTCCTCAGTTCATGGGATTTCCCAGGCAAGAATACTGGTGTGGATTGCCAGTTGCTTCTCCAGGGGATCTTCCCAACCCAAGAATCGAACCGACACTTTCCTGCTTGGGTAGGCAAGTTCTTTACCACTAAGCCACTAGGGAATCCCAAACAAATAAATTTAATTAAATAGGTAAACAACAAGGACCTGCTGTACAGCACAGGGAACTGTATTCAATATCCTGTAATAAGCTATAATGGAAAATACTCTGAGAAGAATATACACACACACACACACACATGTGTATGTATAACTGAATCACTTTACTATATACCTGAAACTAATACAATATTGTAAGTCAACTATATTTCAATTTTAATTTTTTTTTTTTTTAAAGAAAAGATTTAGTCCATGAGCAAGCATCACTTGTCTCCACCAAGACTCCAAAACCCTGCCATGGTTTGCCTCTGATTCTTTTCATTCCTTTGCTCTGAGTTCAGTTCCTTTCAATATCCAGGGGTTAGGAAGTGCCAAGCAGTGGAAAGGCATAGAAAGGAGGATAGCATTTGTGCCCTGAAGCAGCTAGCAGATCAGGGCAGTCACATAAAGAGCTAAACGTAATACAATGTGATAAGGGCTACATCCTCAATACTGTGAATGAAGGATGGAAGGGAAGAGGAGGGAGGGGGAACAAGCCCAGCAGAGGAGCAATTATTTTCAGCCAGCAAGAGGAGAACCCTTCCCGAGGAGTAATATATGACCTGAACTAGAACTAGGACCTAAAACCTAGTACGATACATGGACTAAACATTCCCTTAAGCAACCAGCAAAGCAGAAATACAGAAGGAGAGAGGGAGGGAGCAGGCAAAGAGGGGGTCAGGAAAGAGAATAGTTCAGCCTTGGTGAACTTACTCCAAAGTTTAATTAGCAATCAAGAGGGGCGTTCATTTCAGCATGCATGTATTTAATGTCATATTAAAGTTTTCTTCAACTTCTATGAACCTGTAAGGGGAGGGGTGGGTAGTTAGTACTTACGACCTAGAAAGGAATTAGCGTGGCCCTTGCTGGGTCTTCAAGAACTGAGGTGGGAGTTTTCACGGCACGGAAGAAGATGAATTAACTGAGGAAATTCCAGGGGAACATGTGGAATATTAGGGCCTGAAAAGCCGTAGAGATGGCTATTCCCCTGCTTTGGTCAAAAGGATCACCAACTTGTGCCTTAACTCCGAAGAGTCTCTCCAATATTTAGGGAAGGACTCTCATCTCATCTGGAAGCACCTTATAACTGAGAGGCCTTCCAAAAAAAAAAAAAATGGAGGAAAAAATTCCAGAAGCTGAGCTCAGGCAAGCATCGAGTTTGTCACTAGAAGAGAACAGTGGTTTCCTCCCAGCACTCCTTTCTTTTGCTGGCTCTGGAAATTTCACAGAGCTGCAACCCAGCCTTGTTATCTGTGGGTCTCCCAGGAGGGCCGTCACCTCCATGGGACGATTTCCCTTCCTACAGAGTTGTTTTTCCCTTGGTGGGGAGGGGTTCTTTGGGAAAGGGTGAAGGAGGAGTTGTATCAGGCGAGACTATTGCGCTATTACCTTTCTACTGTTTCTTCTTTAATTTCTAAGTTTTGATTGTCCTTATTTTTCTTCTCTGTTTTTCTAGCTCTGTTGGTTCCTCTAGTCCTGTCCACAGCCAGTGGCGACAGGGACCCATGTTTTTTTTTTTTCTTTCCCAAGCCGGCAGCTGGATTCATACTGTCAGTCACTCACGATGGGGTGGGGATGTCCCTTGCATCGGGGTGTATATTCTGCATGACAAGGGTGACCCCACAAGCAGCCTCAGATCTTCTCTGGTGTTCATCTGTCCTCAGCTTTTTCCCCAAGTCATTTGGTTAAAGAAGGTGGGGGGGTCAGAGGTCAGAACACAATTCCCATCCAGCCGGTTTGACAGGTACATAGCATGGAGCGAGACTAAAAGCCCCGATTCCACTCCTTAATTAAAAACATTTTTCATTCCAAACCTATAAAAGGCAGCTGTGCTGCTCCCCCACCCCCGCCCCAACCGGAGATGGTGGCTCTGCACTGAGCTGAAGCTCAACCCCTCTTTCTAGGGCCTCGAAAGCACAAGGCCGTCAAAGCCCAGCACAGTCATCTTCCTCCTCCTCCTCCTTGCCCCTCTGATCTCCTTTTGCTCAGAAACCATCATCTCCACCTTGGCAGTGGTTTTGCACTAGAAATTTCTCCTGACACCTCCATGCTGTGGGCAGGGAGCCCATCTTCCAGGATAGACAGGAGGCAGCACTTTAGATTTTATTATTCTCAAACACCTTTTCACCTGGATTTTTAAAAAGAAGCCCAGGCAGCACATCCCGGCTTCATCAGTCATCCTGAGGTTGTGAATTCACTTGCATCCCCCTCTGCTCAGACATCTAGAAGACTTTGGTCAGGGCTAAGGTGGGGGGCGGGGGTGGGGAATGAGCGAGCTGCTTGCCAAGAGGTGATCGGAAAACATGAAATAAGTGTTTGTTTATCCCAGGTGGCATTCGTGATAAAGAACCCACCTGCCAATGCAGGAGACATGAGATGAGGGTTTGATCCCTGGGTCAGGAAGATTCCCTGGAGGAGGGCATGGCAACCCACTCCAGTATTCTTGCCTGGAGAATCCCATGGACAGAGAAGCCTGGTGGCGTACAGTCCATGGGGTCGTAAAGAGTCGGACATTTGACTGAGCACGCATAGCACACACAGTGGTTTTTTTTAACCTTCAGTGGCTCCTTCACACCTGAATTATGTGCCATTAAGTCACTCAGCTGGATTACCTGGTACAGAAATTTACAAGTACGATGTAACCTGCTTGGGGAAGAGAAGAGAAGATCTTTATGTTCTTTTCTTTTGCGCATCTGTCTCCTTACAGGGTCCTTAAACCTTTATTTACTCATTTATAACTTTTTGGCCTGGAGTATTTATTTTTGGCTTCATCTCCAAGGACACTCTACATACTCACAGGCAGGAACATCCAGCCTTCATTCAGACCTGGTCCCAGTCAAGACCCTGATCAAAGACAACCCAAGGAAGGCTGTGGAGACAATGACGTGAGCTTTTCCACTTGTGAGCTGAGCCAGCTGCTGTAGTTTAGATGCTTTCCCACTTGGTGGACTTGCTCTTCTTTGGATTCCAACCAAACCATCTTATTAAATGTTTTCAAAAAAAAAATTCTTGCTCTTGTGAGTGATATCAAATACAATCAATAAAACCGAAGGAGAAGGGAGCCCAAGGCATTCATGAGACACTTTCAAGATTTAATTGTTCCGCAGAATTTTAAGCAAGTAGTAGAAAGAAACTAAATTGCATGAAGCCAAATATTTTGCTCTAAGCTCCCAATTCATCTCACTTGCTGGTTCCCGGGGGCTCATGCCAGTGTGAGGAGCTCGGGACTTTCCAGCCCAGACAGGGGTTGTGCTTCCTGCAAGTTAAAGAACCTCCCTGTCTCTTGGAAATGGGGCCATTGATCAAAGTCTTCTTTACCATGGAAATGCCTGGGCTCAAGGATTTTTGGGCTGAGTAGGGCAGAAAGATATGTTTTACTAAACACAGGGCACATCCTCTTGCTTCTTTTTCCAAAAGTCCTGGAAGAGAGGAACTTGGTACCCAAATAAGTGCCACATCCAGGTATCAACTTCCCAGGTGGCACAGTGGTAAAGAACCCCCCTGCCAATGGAAGAGATGCAGGTTTGATTCCTAGGTGGGGAAGATCCCCCGGAGGAGGGCACACAACCGACTCCAGTATTCTTGCCATGGACAGAGGAGCCTGGCGGGCTACAGTCTGTGGGGTTGCAAGAGTCAGATATGACTTTAAGTTTGAACACAAAAAGTACAGGTTTCAACAGGCGCCCAGAGACAGCACCAGGCGAGAGGGGGTGCAGGGTCTGGAAGCTTCTGAGGATTTCACTGCTTCTTACAGGCTGAGGGAACCTGGCACTGAGACCCATCTGCTTCCTCTAGACTTGACCACTTGGAACAGAAGGAACCCCTTGGTTCGCCAGGAAAAGCCTGCCGCAGACACACAGGCAAAGCACAGACTAGAGTCCTTCCCATCCCATCACACTGCAAAGAATCTATTGCCTCTTCTGAGCGGACACCAGATCAGGAAATAAGAAGGCACCAGAGGAAAAGCAGCCATGGGGCTGTGTCTCGGGGTCCTGCCACTTTGGAAAACGGATTATGTCAAGGAGGTTTCCCTGGTGGCTCAGACAACAAAGAATCTGCTTGCGATGCAGGAGACCTACGTTCGATCCCTGGGTTGGGAAGATGCCCTGGAGAAAGGAATGGCAACCCATTCCAGTGTTCTTGCCTGGAGAATCCCATGGACAGAGGAGCCTAGCAGGCTACAGTCCATGAGGTTGCAAAGAGTTGGACACAACTAAGCAACTTAATACACACACACACACACACACACACACACACACAAGTTTAGATAATAGAACTGAGAGTCTGGGAAGCTGCCTGCCTGAAAGCAAGGCTCCCGAGGCAAGCAGACCTCTTCCTCCCTGCCCTAGGGAAAGTATTGCATTGGCTAAAAAATTAATTTGGGTTTTTAAATAATATCTTATGGGAAAAAAACCAAATGAACATTTTGGCCAACCCAGTATTAATACTTCCACTCTCTAAGCCTCAGTTTATCTGTAAACGGAGATAACAAGAGTTCCTCCCAGGAGAGTTATTGTGACGATTACAGAAAGAGCGCTTGTAAAGTAGCTTGGGCTGTCCCTGGCACTTTGTTGTTGCTCTTCAGTTGCTCAGTCCTGTCCGACTCATAGTGACCCCAGGGACTGCAGCCGGACTCCTCTGTCCTCCACTATCTCCCAGAGTTTGCTCAAACTCATGTCCATAGCATTGGTGATGCCATACAACCATCTCATCCTCTGTCGTCCCTTCTCCTCCTGCCTTCAATCTTTCCCAGCATCAGGATCTTTTCCAAAGAGTCAGCTCTTCACGTCAGGTGGCCAAAAGATTGGAGCTTCAACATCAGCATCAGTCCTTCCAATGAGTATTCAGGACTGATTTCCTTTAGGATGGACTGGCACTTAATAGATCCTTAATAAATAAGAGAGATCATTTTAATAACAATAATTAATCATTACAGGCTGGAATGCAATAGCATTTGAAGGGAGGGTGTCCGGGTCTGGGTTCAATAGCCTTGACCACAGTAAAGGAAAGGGAGGGTCTGGTTCCTGCCAAGAGGCAGCTCCATGACAGATGGGCTCCCAGGCCCTCCTCCACAACGCTTTCCAACAAGGCTTTTGCTGGGGTCCAAACTTGATCCTGGCGGCTTTCCAGAGGCTCAATTCAAGAGAATATTAGTGCTATAATATAGCTCCTATTATACACCAGCACTTAGATAAGGAAGAAAAATGATTCTGCGGGTCCATACTTAAAACTCTTGTCAGATCATCCCTGCCACTAGGTGCTCAGAGATCCTGCCACAAAGACAAACATCCAGATTTCCAACCAAGGTGCCGGATGTGTTGCAGTTCCTTAAGATTACTGTGGCAGTGGACTCTCTGGGGAGTCATCGAGAAGCCTGGCCCCTGGAGGCTGCGGGCTGGCCAGGCTCCAGCCCCCAGTCCCCTGTGAGGCCAGGGATTGTGGTTTTGTCACAGAATCAGAGGCCTGGTCAGGGAGTACAAGGTAAGTGCTCAAGAAGTTTCAGCTCTGCCGCTGTTATCATTGCTGTTGCTGCTGGACCCGCTTTGAGAACACTCAAGTGCAAGCCAGCCTATACACATGAACCACACCGCAGGTCCAGAAAAAGAAGAAGCCAGAGAATAAAAGCATTGTTAGGCATCCCTCCTGACCCCCTGCCTGCAGACTTAGAGCCTCCCGAGTTTGGTGTCTGGAGAAGGAGACGACAACCCACTCCAGTATTCTTGCCTGGAGAATCCCATGGACAGAGAGCCTGGCGGGCTACAGTCCACCGGGTCGCAAAGAATTGGACATGACTGAGTGACTATTACTCAAGTTTGGTGTCATTGCAGAAAGTTGTAGTTTGGTGTGTATTCCAAACATAGCACATCTCCAGACCACTAATGATGTACTATGATAGGAAACGCGAGGAGGGCCTGTCATTTGTAAGGGCTGGCCACACACACACACACTCACACACTCACACTCACACACATACACACACTCACACACTCACACTCACACACACACACACACACACACACACACCTATTTGAAAAGTGCTGCTGGGGCAAGCCTGTCAGTTTCCACCTGTCAATTTCCAGAGATAATTGCCCCCACCCTAACTCTTCTAGCACTGAGGGTCTCAGGGATGAAGGTCCTGGAGCCCCAGGACAGAGGCGGTGAGAGCTGACGAGATCCAGCCCTGCAGGTGTGCACTCCAGGGCCGTCTGACCTGGGGCAGGGGCTCTGCGCTCAGGCTCTCTTCCAGATGTCGTAGGAGACACGCAGACATGAGACACAGAGGCCTCTGCCCTCAGGTGGTCCACGGCCAGGCCAGGGAGGAAAGTCCACCATACGAAACCAAGTATATGTTAACCCTGAAGAGGACAGAACGTGTCCAAGGCCAAATTCCATCACTGCGCTGGTGAAAGCAGCCCGCAGCCAGGTCCTGGAGAACCTCTCTGTCGTAATCTTCGTGATCACAACCCTCATGGTTCCTAGTGGATTTTGAACCCTATTTTCAATTATCCAAAATGCCCACTTGTCTCGTATCTGTATTTCCTCGGCATGTGGGGAGCGTGGCCGTGCTTGGCTGATTTAACACGGAGCATTAACCGAGCCTCTTAGAAATGGGCTCCCCCCAGGACCACCCATTAGGCTGCGGGCTGCAGCTGGTTCCCTACCAGCCCTCCGCTTGCTCTGAGTGGGCCACTCCCCTGTATCCACCTCCCCTCCTACCTGTCCCCCGAGTGCCACCAGCCATTTTCCAGATCACTGAGGAGCTGATGCTTGTTTGTGTCACATGACTGGGCCTTTCAGTATTCTTTTCCTTTCGTCTTTTTTTTTTAAGATTTTTTTTTTTTTGGGTGCAGACCATTTTTAAAGTCTTTATTGAATTTGTTAACATATTGCTTCTGTTTAATGCTTCGGTTTCTTTGGGTCTTTTGTGGGCTCTTGGCTCCCCGACCAGGGATCTAACCCATAATTCCTGCATTGGAAGGCGAAGGCTTAACCACTGGACCATCCAGGAAATCTCCCGTTTTCCTTCCGTCTTGATCTTCCAGGAGAAACGGAGAGAAAAAGAGGATTTGTTTTCCCAGAGCCCAGCTTGGCGGGGACGGGGGTGGAGGCGGAGGTCTTCCCAACTCTGGGGAGTCCCTCGGGATTCCTAGCTGAAGCAGTGAATCACCCCGGGGACGAACCTTGCAGAGGCAGGAACAGCAGCCGCGAGGTCGCCATCGCTTCACGCCTCTGAGGCTGAGAGAGTGAGAACCAGGCTGTGGTTGTTATCTCAGCTGTAAAAAGAAAAAGCCCAGGGCCTTGGAGGCACCTGGACACGCTGGCCTGACCATTTCACAGCAGCCCCCGCGGGTCACTGGGGACCTGCCCTCTCTTTTCCACCTACATGTTATTCCAGCCATAAATCCAAGTGACAAGCTTGAACTTTCCCCAATTGACATGTTTACAGGGGAAGTCCGCATTTGACAGGAAAATTAAGCCTATCAATCACTTAACGAGCTCGTTAATGAATGGCTCTCTGATGTCCTCTGGTAGCTGGCCGTATTGATCATGGACGGGCAGCCCAGCCCCCAGCCCGTTCCCCCCACGCCCTCACCCACCCTTCCTTTCTCCAGATGCTGCTGCCCCCTGACCTCCCCCAGCCCCCTCTTCTCCCCCCGAAGCTCGGCAGAGGGCTCCGCTGGAGGGTTTATCTCAAGGTCAGACCCCCTCCTGGCTCTGCTCTCAGACAGAACAAAGGGAACAGATGCAGGTTTGGTCTATGAGCGCCCACCCGGCATATGGAAGCTACTCCTCCGGCCCAGTAATTACCCGGGAGCTGGCTTGTTCAATGGCTTTGGGTTTTATTGGACAGAAACCCGCCTCTCCCCCACCGGCATAAAACACTTTAATGGTGTCTCCCTCCGGGGTTTCTGGGAGAGGTCCTGTCAGGTATGAAATGAGCAAAGCCCCCCTGACAGCCCCCAGAAGCAAGGCCTTCACAATTAAACAAGGGAGACCCGGCAGGAGGGGGGAATGCCTGGTGAAAGAGAAAAGCTTGACGGTGCAAAAAAAAAAGTCAGGGTCGCGTTGCCTTTGGAGAAGCAGGCAGAGCTTCCTAGAACATCTCCCACTGGTGTTCAGAAGGGCAGGAGGAAGAACTGGGGGTGGACACAGCCCATCACCTCCTGTTCCCAACACATAGGGAGGAGGGCTCTAAAGTCAGGATCAAACATTAGTGGAGGGACTGTTTTGTGTAAGAATAAATGATCATCTAGGTCACGAAGAGGCCTGGAACTTAGAATGTGTTCAATTCACGCACACAGAGCACAGTTCTTCTCCCATTGATCTATCTCGAGGATGTCATGTCTGCAACTTTGAATGAGGGAGTCGACTTGGACTCAAGGATTGACCAGAATGAAGAAAGAAATGAGCCCCTGGCTGGAAATGGATGGATATTAAAACCAACCAATCCCTAAGCTCCTGCCCTGGGGGACAGGAGATAACGGAGACTCAAGTGATAGAGCCCTAAGTCACCAGAGAGGGTGTGTCAACAGCGAATGACCTCAAACCAGGTGGCTTACAACAGCAGAAATGTATTCTCTCCCAGCTCCAGAGGCCAGAAGCCCCAAATCAAGGTATTCACATGTCAGTGCTCCCTCTGAGGCTCTATGGAAACATCCACCCTTATCTTTCCCAGCTCCTGGTGGCGCCCAGCACGCCTTGGCTTGTGGCTGCACCATCCCAGCACTGTCTCCATCATCACATGGTCACGTCCCCAGTGTGTCTCTGTGTCCTTGCCTCTTCTTCTGAGGATGCAGTCATTGGAATCGGGGCCACCCTAACCCAGTATGTTGCTTAATTGTTAAACCATCTCCAACTTTTTGGGGCCACATGGACACTAGCCCACCAGGCTCCTCTGTCCATGGGATTTCCTAGGCAAGAATACTGGAGTGGGTTACCATTTCCTTCCCTAGGGAATCTTTCTGACTCAGGGGCTGAACACCCATCTCCTGCATCACAAGCAAATTCTTTACCACTGAGCCACCAAGGAAATCATTAACCCTGTATGACCTCATCCTAATTATTCATACCTGCAAAGACCCTATTCTCCAAAAAAAAAGTCAGATTCTGAGGTTCCAGGGAGACATAAATTTTCAAGGGAACAGCATTCAACCCAGAACAACAACAACAACAACAACAAATAACCAGCAGAGCAGAGGGCGTAGCTCAAGGTATCAGGTAAATGCTGAAGTCCAAAGCCTTTCCAGAGAGCAAGAGGAAAAACTGAGACATGAGGGAAGTGCTGAGAAAGAGAAAAGGATGGTACGGAGGTAAGCTGCAAATAGTAAAAAAAATATGAAGATGGCAACTGAAGTGTCGAAAATGTGCTCTGGGTAATTCCAAGCACATTTGAAAGCCATTTGCAGACCATAAAATTCTCGGTCCAAATCACTTACGCCCAGGCAGGCCCAGGTGCCCAGGCTACTAAACCTCACCCGGATGGAGACTGGAGGCGGGTCTGGGAGGGTCCCGTTATTCTCACAAGTGAGGGGTGATGCTTCCCAATGACTGGAGGGCCCCGCCCCATTCCTTAGGCACCTGCTCCCTTAGATACCGAGTCACTGATACCTTTCCCCCTTTCTCTGGGGCTTTTTCAAAGAAGGATGGCTCAGTCCTGGAACATAAGGCTACCACACTCGCCAATGATACGTCGACCATGTGGGCCAAAGTCTACCTCTCTGGGTCTATACTTTCCAATCTCCTTCCAGACTCAGTGAAAACTCTTCACGACTATATTTAACATGGGTAACCAACAAGGACCTACTGTACAGAGCAAGGACTCTGCTCAGTGTACATGGCAGCCTGGATGGGAGGGGCGTTTGGGGGAGAATGGATACATGTATGTGCATGGCTGAGTCCCTTCTCTGTTCACCTGAAACTCACGACATTGTTAATTGACTATACCCCAATACAAAATAAAAAGCTTAGAGTTTTGGGGGAAAAAAGCCCATGGCTGGAACAGTGGAATTCCTTCAACACACCAACATGAAGCACCTAGAACATGGTGAGTTGCAAAACTCATGGGTTCAAGCGTCCAGACACCTCTCTGGACAGCATATACCTGCTGTGATGAAGGATACAAGATGGGATAAGAGGAAGGACAGGCTCATGCCAGAGCCAGAGCATAAACGTAAGCTCCGCCTGAGTCTAGGCTGGTCCTACTTAAGAAATTTACTAAGATCCCATGTAACAGAAAGAATTGCTGGGACTTTCCTAATGGTCCAGTGGTTAAGAATCCACCTGCCAATGCAGGAGACAAGGCTTCATTTCCTGGTCCAGGAAGATGCCACAGGGCAACTAAAGCCCACATACCGTAACTATTGAGTCTGTGCTCTAGACGCCATGCTCCGCAACTAGAAAGTAGTCCCCACTCTTAGCAACGAGAGAAAGTCCATGTGCAGCAACAAAGACCCAGCACAGCCAATAGATAAATAAGAATTCTCAAGAGTCAAGAGAAAGAGCCCAGTTTTTGCATCAGACAAATCCAGTTTTTACACCTGGCCCTGCCTGCCCCTTGCTGGTGATGCAAACTTAGGCTTCTATTGTACATCTCTGAGTTCGTGTCCTCATTCATAAGGTAAGTACTGTAACAAACAAAGTAAGGTCCTGGCCATGGTAGGCCTTCAGTAAACAGAATGTCTTTCTTACCCTGCTGCTACCTGTGTTGGACGACGTAAAAGAAAACAATGAAATGTTAGTCACTCAATCAGGTCTGACTCTTTGCGATCTCATAGACTGTAGCCCGCCAGGCTTCGCTGTCCGTGGGATTCTCCGGGCAAGAATACTGGAGTTAGGGAATTCATGTATATATTGGTTGGCCAGAAAGTCTGTTTAGATTTTTCTG
>SJXQ01012815.1:56475-68975 GCA_006408695.1 Aepyceros melampus | reverse complement strand
GAAGAGCAACCATTGTTTATTTGAAGCCTCCCGCCACCCCCCGAACCCCGTTAAAATAGAAGAAATATATATATATAAGCAGACTAAGATAACAGCAAACACTGCCTTCGTGATACTTCCACCTGCAGGGGTACAGATCCCAGGCTGCTGAGTCCAGGGGCCAGCGCACAGCCTGGAAACAGAACTCCTGGTTCCATCCTCTGCCAATCCAGTCACAGGGCTTTCTGTCCCCCTGGGACCCCAAGAACCAGGCCTCAGTCTGTGCCCCTGAAAAGCTGAGGAAGGTAATTGTACTCTCCAGTGTTCACTGCAGCACAATAACCAAGACATGGAAGCAACTGAAGTATGCATCAGCAGATGAATGAAGGTGTGGTGCCTGTGTGCAAAGGAATATTACTCAGCCATGAAAAAGAATGAAATAATGCCATCTGCAACAACACGGATGGGGCTCAGTACAGTTCAGTTCAGTCACTCAGTCGTGTCCAACTCTTTGCGACCCCATGAATCGCAGCACGCCAGGCCTCCCTGTCCATCACAACTTTTGGAGTTAACTCAGACTCACGTGCATTGAGTCGGTGATACCATCCAGCCATCTCATTCTCTGTCATCCCCTTCTCCTCCTACCCCTAATCTCTCCCAGCATCAGAGTCTTTTCCAATGAGTCAACTCTTTGCATGAGGTGGCCAAAGTACTGGAGTTTCAGCTTTAGCATCAGTCCCTCCAATGAACACCCAGGAATGATCTCCTTTAGAATGGACTGGTTGGATCTCCTTGCAGTCCAAGGGACTCTCAAGAGTCTTCTCCAACACCACCACAGTTCAAAAGCAGCAATTCTTCGGTGCTCAACTTTCTTCACAATCCAACTCTCACATCCATACATGACCACTGGAAAAACCATAGCCTTGACTAGGCGGACCTTTGTTGGCAAAGTAATATCTCTGCTTTTTAATGTGCTATCTAGGTTGGTCATAACTTTCCTTCCAAGGAGTAAGCATCTTTTAATTTCATGGCTGCAGTCACCATTTGCAGTGATTTTGGAGCCCCCCAAAATAAAGTCTGACACTGTTTCCACTGTTTCCCCATTTATCTGCCATGAAGTGATGGGACCTGGATGCCATAATCTTCGTTTTCTGAATGTTGAGCTTTAAGCCAACTTTTCCACTCTCCTCTTTCACTTTCATCAAGAGGCTTTTTAGTTCCTCTTCACTTTCTGACATAAGGGTGGTGTCATCTGCATATCTGAGGTTATTGATATTTCTCCCAGCAATCTTGATTCCAGCTGGTGTTTCTTCCAGTCCAGCGTTTCTCATGATGTACTCTGCATATAAGTTAAATAAGCAGGGTGACAATATACAGCCTTGACATACTCCTGTTCCTATTTGGAACCAGGATAGGTCTAGAAATGATCATACTAAGTGAAATAAATCAAAGAAAAAGACAAATGCCATACAATATCACTTATGTGTGGAAGGATGATACCAATGAATTTATTTACAAAACAGAAATGGACTCACAGACTTAAAAAACAATCTTGGGGTTACCCAAGGGGAAAAGTGGGGAGGGGCAAACAAGGAGGTTGGGATTAACATATATATACTACTACATATAAAACTGATAATCAACAAGGACCTACTGTATAGCATAGGAAACTCTACTCAGTATTCTGTAATAACCTATATGGGTAGAGAATCTGAAAAAGAATCACTACTTGTACATGTATAACCAAATCACTTTGCTTTACACCTGAAACTAACACAACATTGTAAATTGACTATCCTCCATATAAAATATTAAAAAAAAAAGAAAGCAAGAAAGGTCATTGTGTCTAGTATAGAGCTGTTGAGTGAAGGCAGTGTTCTAAGGAGGCATGGACTTTCTGAAGTACAACCAACATGGACCCATTCACGCCCCACTCCTGACACCTTGGTCCTGCCCCAGACTTCTTGGCCATTGAGCTAACTGAAGGATTCACTCAGCAACACAATTTTCCAAATAGCTTTGGAGGCCCTTCATGCCATGATGTCTTACTACAGAGATGGGGACCCAGCAAAACTAGAAACAGCAGACAAAGATCAGCCTTGAGCAGATCCTTCCCAGAAAGCACACGGCATAACAGCGGGGAGCCTCTTCATAAGAGATCGAACTTAGAGGAGTGAATAAGGACAGTGATTCTCCTGTAAAAATAAATTCACTATTTAGCCGGTATCCCTGATCATCAGAAAGGTGACATGCAACTCAGAGCGAACTGTGAAAACCCTAACCATAGGACTTGACCTCACATATGTAAAGTACCCACGTACTTTCCAATGTTTCCACTTCCTAGCTGAGAAGACCGGAGAAGGCAATGGCACCCCACTCCAGTATTCTTGCCTGGAAAATCCCATGGATGGAGGAGCCTGGTAGGCTGAAGCCCATGGGGTCACTAAGAGTCAGACATGACTGAACAACTTCACTTTCACTTTTCACTTTCAGGCATTGGAGAAGGAAATGGCAACCCACTCCAGTGTTCTTGCCTGGAGAATCCCAGGGATGGGGGAGCCTGGTGGGCTGCCGTCTATGGGGTCATACAGAGTCGATCAGACTGAAGTAACTTAGCACCAGCTGAGAAGACAAGAGGCAGATTCCACACTCTACTCAGCACTGGCGCAACTTCATCATAATTTGTCCATCTTACCATTAGAATTTATACTTCTGATAGAATGTGGTCCACTGGAGAAGGGAATGGCAAACCACTTCAGTTTTCTTGCCTTGAGAACTCCATGAACAGTGTGAAAAGGCAAAATGATGGGATGCTGAAAGGGGAACTCCCGGGTTGGTAGATGCCCAATATGCTACTGGAGATCAGTGGAGAAATAACTCCAGAAAGAATGAAGGGGTGGAGCCAAAGCAAAAACAATACCCAGTTGTGGATGTGACTGGTGATAGAAGCAAGGTCTGATGCTGTAAAGAGCAATATTGCATAGGAACCTGGAATGTCAGGTCCATGAATCAAGGCAAATTGGAAGTGGTCAAACAGGAGATGGCAAGAGTGAACATCGACATTCTAGGAATCAGTGAACTAAAATGGACTGGAATGGGTGAATTTAACTCAGATGACCATTATATCTACTACTGTGGGCAGGAATCCCTTAGAAGAAATGGGGTAGCCATCATAGTCAAAAAAAGAGTCTGAAATGCAATACTTGGATGCAATCTCAAAAATGACAGAATGATCTCTGTTCATTTCCAAGGCAAACCATTCAATATCATGGTAATCCAAGCCTATGCCCCAACCAGTAATGCTGAAAAGGCTGAAGTTGAACAGTTCTATGAAGACTTACAAGACCTTTTAGAAATAACACCCCCAAAAAATGTTCTGTTCATTATAGGGGACTTGAATGCAAAAGTAGGATGTCAAGAAACACCTGGAGTAACAGGCAAATTTGGCCTTGGAATATGGAATGAAGCAGGGCAAAGACTAATAGAGTTTTCCCAGGAGAACACACTGGTCATAGCAAACACCCTCCTCCAACAACACAAGAGAAGACTCTACACATGGACATCACCAGACGGTCAACAACAAAATCAGATTGATTATATTCTTTGCAGCCAAAGATGGAGAAGTTCTATACAGTCAGCAAAAACAAGACCGGGAGCTGACTGTGGCTCAGATCATGAACTCCTTATTACCATATTCAGACTTAAATTGAAGACAGTGGGGAAAACCGCTAGACCATTCAGGTATGACCTTAATCAAATCCCTTATGATTATACAGTGGAAGTGAGAAATAGATTTAAGGGACTAGATATGATAAGAGAGAGTGCCTGATGAACTATGGATGGAGGTTTGTGACATTGTACAGGAGACAGGGATCAAGACCATCTTCATGGAAAAGAAATGCAAAAAAGCAAAATGGCTGTCTGGGGAGGCCTTACAAATAGCTGTGAAAAGAAGAGAGGCGAAAAGCAAAGGAGAAAAGGAAAGATATAAGCATCTGAATGCAGAGTTCCAAAGAATAGCAAGAAGAGATAAGAAAGCCTTCTTCAGCAATCAATGTAAAGAAATAGAGGAAAAGAACAGAAGGGGAAAGACTAGAGATCTCTTCAAGAAAATTAGAGATACCAAGGGAACATTTCATGCAAAGATGGGCTCGATAAAGGACAGAAATGGTCTGGACCTAACAGAAGCAGAAGATATTAAGAAGAGGTGGCAAGAATACACAGAAGAACTGTACAAAAAAGATCTTCACGACCCAGATAATCATGATGATGTGATGACTAATCTAGAGCCAGACATCTTGGAATGTGAAGTCAAGTGGGCCTTAGAAAGCATCACTATGAACAAAGCTAGTGGAGGTGATGGAATTCCAGTTGAGCTGTTTCAAATCCTGAAAGATGATGCTGTGAAAGTGCTNGAAGAGGAACTAAAAAGCCTCTTGATGAAAGTGAAAGTGGAGAGTGAAAAAGTTGGCTTAAAGCTCAACATTCAGAATACAAAGATCATGGCATCTGGTCCCATCACGTTATGGAAATAGATGGGGAACCAGTGGAAACAGTGACAGACTTTATTTTGGGAGGCTCCAAAATCACTGCAGATGGTGATTGCAGACATGAAATTAACAGACGCTTACTCCTTGGAAGAAAAGTTATGACCAACCTAGATAGCATTTTGAAAAGCAGAGACATTACTTTGCCGACTAAGGTCCGCCTAGTCAAGGCCATGGTTTTTCCTGTAGTCATGTATGGATGTGAGAGTTGGACTGTGAAGAAGGCTGAGCGCCAAAGAATTGATGCTTTTGAACTGTGGTGTTGGAGAAGACTCTTGAGAGTCCCTTGGACTGCAAGGAGATCCAACCAGTCCATTGTGAAGGAGATCAGCCCTGGGTTTTCTTTGGAAGGAATGATGCTAAAGCTGAAAGTCCAATACTTTGTTACTCCATGTGTTTATGCTCCTCCAGAAGACTGCAATGATTTTAATGCTGTAATGCTGTAATTCTGTTTGTCCTACCTAGAGCAACAGAATTAAAACATTTTCCAATATCTGTGTTCTACTTTTTGTTGTTACTTTGCCTTCATGTATTCACCATCATCAGTGGTGACTTTTTTATGCTATCAATATATATTGAGATTTATTTGCATTTTTACCATTTTATTGCCTCACCATTTCCTTTTGCATGTCAGACTTTCCTTCTGGGATTATTTTTCTTCTTCTTGGATTGCATAACTTTCAAATTTCTCTTTGTGATCAACACTGTCTTAATTTGTCTATAAATGTCATTTCTCTCTTTCTTGAAGGATATTTTACAGGATATAAAATTTTAGGTTAACAGTCATTTTTTTTGTCCAAACACTTTGAATATTTTATTCCACCATATTCTGCCTTCCATTTAGGGGCTAGGTCTATTGCTTCAGGATGTTTTTTAGATCTTTTCTTTCTTTAAGAGTTCTGAAGTTTCACTATATTACAATTTAACTCTGACTCCTCGTTTTTTTTCTGCTCAGAATTTGTTGTGTTTCAGTAATCTAAGGATTCATGACTTATCAATTTTGGGGAAAAAATTAATCATTATTGCTTTTAACATTTTTTCTCCATTATCACATTTTGGAGGTCTAATCAGATGTATATTAGATCTTCTGATCCTCCATACCACTTAGCTTCTTATAATTTCATATTTTTAAAAATAATTTCATCCTTCTAGGTGAATTTTGGATAATTTCTTCAAGAATATATTCTAAGTCACTAATTCCCTCTTCAGCTATTGAAAATTTATATTGTGGTTTGTTTCTAGAAGTTCTACTTAGTATTTTACCCCTAATTCTCTTAATTTTAAACAATTCTTGTTTCTTATTCATTTTTAGAGTCTCTGCTTTACTTTTTCATATAGCAAATATACTTATTTTGTCATTTGTGTCTAATAATGTCTGTATCTATGGTCTGATTCTGCTATTGTCATGCTTGCTGATTTTTTTACATGCTGTCATATTTGAATTATTTTTAATTAAATTAAGCTCATTTTAATTGACTGGAAATTTTTCCTGAGTTGAAGAATACATCAGTCATTAGACTATGTTAGCTCTCCAGAACCAGTAAAAGATATATGTTATGTGTGTATGTGTAAGCGTGTGTGAGTTTATTATTATAGGAATTAACTTACCAGATTATGGAGGACAAGTCTTGGGACACGCTCTTTGCAACCTGGAAAACCAGTGGCATAATTTAGTCTGTGCCCAAAGGTCTAAGAATCAGGAATATTGATGCTGGTAGGCAGAAGATGGATGTCTCAGGTTGGGCAGAGAGAGCAAACTGGCCCTTCCTCTGTCTTTTTTATTTTAAGCCCTCAAAGACTTGGATGATGCCCACTAGCACTGATGAGGACAGATCATTTCTTAATCTACAATTTAAATGTTAATCTCTTTCAAAAATACCCTCACCAAGGTGTTATTTCACCAAGCAATAGTATTTATGGCTACCTGGGTATCCTTTAGTCTAGTCAAGTTGACACATAAAATTATTCATCACAAGTGGCATTCCACTAGAGAGGCTTGCTTCTGCCCTTTGCCTGGGGCATTACCTATCTGGGACCACTTTTGATTAAATTCCTGACTTGATGTTTCTCTGACTGCAAAGTTGATGGGAGTTAGGGTTCAAAACTTGAATTCTCCTAAGAGGCTTGCTGGCACTTGTAAATTCTCAGGAAAGCATTAGTCCCCCTCCATTAAGCAACCCTGAATATTCATTGGAAGGACTGATGCTGAAGCTGAAGTTCCAATACTTTGGCCACACGATGCGAAGAGCTGACTCATTGGAAAAGACTCTGATGCTAGGAAAGACTGAGAGCAAGAGGAGAAGGGGATGGCAGAGGATGAGATGATTGGATGGCATCATCAACTCAGTGGACATGAGTCTGAGCAAACTCCAGGAGATAGTGAAAGACAGGAAGCCTGGTGTGCTGCAGTCCATGGGGTTGCAAAGAGTCAGACATGACCTAGGGACTAAGCACAGAGCATTTTTAGCATAGAAGAATATTGTTTTGTTTTATTGTATATGGCTACTCCCCTTGGTTGATAATTCTGATTTCTACTTGTACTCATGGAAGATGTGGTAAGGGAGGCTTAACTTCAGTGATTGGGTGCAGTGGTTCAATGATATCATTAAGAATTAGGGTTCCCTGTCATCTCTATACTGTGTGTTTTTTTTTTTTTTTTTTTTTTTTTTTTTGAAGTTGAAGACCCTGATGCTGGGAAAGATTGAAGGCAAGAGGAGGAAGGGGGATGACAGTGAATGAGACGGTTGGATGGCATCACCAACTCGATAGATATGAGTTTGAGCAAGCTCTGGGTGTTGGTGATAGGCAGGAAAGCCTGGTGTGCTGCAGTCCATGGGGTCACAAAGAGTGGGAAACGACTGAGTGACTGAACTGAACTGATATTAATTTACAATGTTCTGTTAGTTTCAAGTGTACAGCAAAGTGATTCTGTTATTACATATTCTTTTTCAGATTCTTTTCCATTATAGGTTATCACAAGATACTGAGTATAGTTCTCTGTACTATATACATAGCAGGTCCTTGCTGTTTAAATATTTTATATAATAGTCTGTATATGTTAATCCCAGACTCTTAATTTATCTCCCTTCCTCTATCCCCTGTTAGTAACCGTAAGTTTCTTTTCTTGGTCTGTGAATCTATTTCTGTTTTGTAAATAAGTTCATTTGTATCATTTTTTTTAAGATTCCACATGTAAGTGATATCATATAATATTTGTCTTCCTCTCTCTGACTTATTTCACCTCATATGATAATCCCTAGGTCCATCAATATTGCTGCTGCTGCTGCTGCTAAGTCGCTTCAGTCGTGTCTGACTCTGTGCGACCCCATAGACCACAGTCCACCAGGCTCCCCTGTCCCTGGGATTCTCCAGGCAAGAACAGTGGAGTGGGTTGCCATTTCCTTCTCCAATGCATGAAAGTGAAAAATGAAAGTGAAATCGCTTAGTCGTGTCTGACTCTTCACGACACCATGGACTGCAGCCTACCAGGCTCCTCTGTCCATGGGATTTTCCAGGCAAGGGTACTGGAGTGGGATGCCATCGCCTTCTCTGCATCTATATTGCTGCAAATGACATTATTTAATTCATTTTTATGCCTGAGTAGTGCTGCACAATTGCACTCATCTCACATGCTGGTAAAGTAATGCTCAAAATTCTCCAAGCCAGGCTTCAGCAATATGTGAACCGTGAACTTCCAGATGTTCAAGCTGGCTTTAGAAAAGGCAGAGGAACCAGAGATCAAACTGCCAACATCCGCTGGATCATGGAAAAAGCAAGAGAGTTCCAGAAAAACATCTATTTCTGCTTTATTGACTGCCAAAGACTTTGACTGTGTGGATCACAATAAGCTGTGGAAAATCCTTCAGGAGATGGGAATACCAGACCACCTGATCTGCCTCTTGAGAAACCTATATGCAGGTCAGGAAGCAACAGTTAGAACTGGACATGGAACAACAGCTTGGTTCCAACTAGGAAAAGGAGTACATCAAGGCTGTATATTGTCACCCTGCTTATTTAACTTATATGCAGAGTACATCATGAGAAACACTGGGCTGGAATAAGCACAAGCTGAAATCAAGATTGTCAAGAGAAATATCAATAACCTCAGATATGCAGATGACATTACCCTTATGGCAGAAAGTGAAGAGGAACTAAAAAGCTTCTTGATGAAAGTGAAAGAGGAGAGTGAAAAAGTTGGCTTAAAGCTCAACATTCAGAAAACGAAGATCATGGCATCTGGTCCCATCACTTCATGGCAAATAGATAGAGAAACAATGGAAACAGTGAGAGACTATTTTTTTGGGCTCCAAAATCACTGCAGATGTTGACTGCAGCCATGAAATTAAAAGACACTTACTACTTGGAAGGAAAGTTATGACCAACCTAGATAGCATATTCAAAATCAGAGATATTACTTTGCCAACAAAGGTTTGTCTAGTCAAGGCTATGGTTTTTCCAGTGGTCATGTATGGATGTGAGAGTTGGACTCTGAAGAAAGCTGAGCACCGAAGAACTGATGCTTTTGAACTGTGGTGTTGAAGACTCTTGAGAGTCCCTTGGACTGCAAGGAGATCCAACCAGTCCATTCTAAAGGAGACCAGTCCTGGGTGTTCATTGGAAGGACTGATGCTAAAGCTGAAGCTCCAGTACTTTGGCCACCTCATGCGAAGAGTTGACTCATTGGAAAAGACCCTGATGCTGGGAGGGATTGGGGGCAGGAGGAGAAGGGACGACAGAGGATGAGATGGCTAGATGGCATCACCGACTCAATGGACGTGAGTTTGAGTGAACTCCGGGAGTTGGTGATGGACAGGGAGGCCTGGCGTGCTGTGATTCATGGAGTTGCAAAGAGTCGGACACGACTGAGCGACTGAACTGAACTGATACGCAGAAGAGTGGGAATTCTGGATCACATAGTAGCTCTATCTTTAGCTTTTTAAGGAGCCTCCATACTGTTCTCTACAGTGGCTGCGCTAATTACATTCCCTCTAGTGGTGTAGGAGCATTCCTTTTTCTCCACACCGTCTCCAGCATTTATTACTTGTACTTTGTAATGATGGCCATTCTGGCTGGTGTGAGATGTATGCTTTGTTTCTTTGTGGAGAAGCTATCTTTTGTTGTGGTACCAGCTCCCTGGTGATGGAAAGATAGCCATCAACGATTCCTGTGACTACTTGCTTCTTCCTCTAAGCAAAAGGGAGAGGGTCTCTGAAGGCTCCAGTAGAAGAGAAAAAAATTCCAGCTTCCCCGGGCTGACCTTAGACTCAAGTGCAAAGGTGGGTTGTGTGTTCATCCCTGAAGCACAAATCCAGGCAAAGATGGGATTTAGCTGCTAAGCCAGACACTGGCCACGCGCTTACCTCCAGAACAGACGTGGTTCCCCAAGCTAGTCCTTTGCTCCTGGGAACAAACGTTCCAGAAAGTTGCCGAAAGAAGGGGAAGCGGATAGTGAGAAAACAACCACTAAAGGGATGAAGGTTGAGACACTCGCAGTGCCTGGTGTGTGGTGGACACTGAGGTTTGGTGAACAACGGTGTTGTTCCCAGCAGACTCCAAATGCACTGAGCAATAGATGCATCACCGCCAGAAGACCACCTAACCTGACAGTGAGCTGGCACTGACCTTGAAGCAGTCCTCAAGGGTCTTCCTCTTGGACAACCTGCACACTGCAAAGGATGAAAGATGGGATGGGCCAAAGGGTGGGGGCCAAAGGAGAGGCTGGGAAGAACTTACTAGGCAAGGCCAGTCCCAGGACACCTGCCTAGGAAGGAATGCTGTGCCAAGGCAGCACATGACTTGGCACGGATCGGACTTTCTTCTGCCTCCACCTGATTCTAAAGCAATCCCGACGCATTTGTGTATTGCAAACGACATAGGGAAGAGCCTCTTAAAGGGAGGCAGAAAGCTAAGCGTTATTTCACCCTTTTCCCTCACCCTCTGCCTTAGTGGGGTGCAGGAAGACCTCAAGCCACTCCTGGGGACGTTCTGAGGGAAGGGGAGGACTTGGGACCTGAGGGCAGAAAAAGGCCCCCCAAGAGGACTGGGGAGGGTCCTTGGGCTCTAGCGCCCGGGCCAGAGGCCTCCGGAAGCAGATTCCTGGGTCCTCGCCGAGGGCACAGAGATCAGGCAGATCCCTTGCGCCAGAGCTCGGCCGGTTTACAGGAGACTCGGTCAGCGCTCCGCAGAATCCCGCTGCCGAATCCAAACTTGAGCGTTCGGGCACAAGGTGCCGGCGACTGGCTCGGTCCCGGTCCCGGGGAATGCGGGAGGGAGACGCGCTCCTCCCCAACCCTAGACTGCCCGCCGGGGATGGAAGCGTCCCCCGAGCTCCCTCTCGGTCCCTCCGGGAGCGCGTGCCGGGCTTTCCCTGGAGGAAACTCCTCCTCTCGCCGCCTTCGCCCCGACCAGCCCCGCCCGGGACAGCCGTTCCGGTCCGTCCCCTCCCTCTGTCCGAGGTGACCCGGGACCGGCGCCTGGGGGTGTTGCCCTGGGCGCTCGGACACCGCCTCCCAGGATTAAAGCGAGAGCCGGGGAGGATCGGGGACTCCGAGCTGGGCCGAGGAAGAAGCGAACTCCAGAGGAGGCGGAGGAGTAGGAAGAGGAACAACAGGTGAGGGGAGGCGAGCTGCCCCGGAGGGCAGCAGGTAAGTGGCTCTCGCGACGGGCTCTCTGTGCTGGAGATCGCGGGAGCAAGGCAGTACCTGGGCGCCCGGACTAGGTGGGAGTAGCGGGATGTGAAGCCAGGTGTGAGCAGCTTCGGCCCGGTGGGTTCGTCCTCCCGCCGTCGGGACGCACTGGGCTGAGACGTGCAAAGCGACCTGCGTGAGATTGGGAGGGCTCCGCGAGCCTGGGACGCCTTGGCGCGGGGGTCAGAGGCCCCCGGCAGCTCTGTTGGCATCACTGGGTTGGTGCAGGCTACTCTGCCGGTCCTTAGCCAATTGGTAGCAGGAAAGGTGCCTCGGAGTGGGTCCCCTTGGCTGAAATCGGCTCATGCTTCCCTGGCCCCTTTAGCTCCGAGTTGGGACAAGGGGTGCGCCTTTTCTCTTCGGGGACGAGGAGGGAGGGAGGGTTGTCCATCCGCTTCTTTGTTTCGGGAAAATCTCTGTAGCCTCGTAGTGTTACCTGAACTCTTGCTTCTTGGTTCCCTCCCAAAGTGGGGAGAAACTGGAAACTCTCGGAGATGCCGGGAGCGATAACGCCGGCGCGGCTGTGACTGGCCTGGAGGGCCTCCAGGCGAGGTGCTAACCGCTCGGTGGCCCCAGGAAGGCAATTCCCACAACCCTGACCCCAATGCGGCGACCCGGAGGCTACGATCAGGGCTGGGCCGCCTGTACAGCCGGCAACGCCGCCCGCCCCCGCTCCGGTCCCCTGCGCTTCCAGTGCCGGAAGAAGCGGTCCTGGTCTCTTGGCGCACACTCCATGCCAGGGACAAGGCCGGACACCTGGGCGCTTCGGTCCACCGCATGCCATCCGGCAGGACTCCGGCCCGTGGCACCGCGGCTGAACGTACCAGCTTGGCAGTGAGCACTGATAAGAACTGCCTCAAGGCCCCCAGTTTTGCGCTTCCAGGCCCCAGAAGGGAAGCGCGGGTTGAGGGCGGCCGCCTGCCCTGGCGTGTGCCCGGGCTTTTGGGAAGGGCCCACCCCGCCGGTGATCCCAAATCCGGAATTCCGTTTCGGACGCACAGGTGGCCGCGGGCCAGTCAGGTGGAATCCCAGTGGATCGTTTGGGAGGGAAAAGAGAGCGACTCGAGACCTGCCTGTCGGGCAGGGGGTCAACCGGGGCTCTGCCTGGAGCCCGCGAATCCCGCCCGATTCCCGCCGGATTCAGACCCGCGTGGTAGCACTGGGGCACATAGCAGGCGCCTTGGGCTCCGGGCTGTGGAGCGGCAACCAACTGATGGAAAATTACAAAGGCTACTAAGGAGAGCTTCAAGGTGTTTAGAAAACCTGAAGTGAGGGGAGGGTTGTTGAC
>SJXQ01012815.1:0-56156 GCA_006408695.1 Aepyceros melampus | reverse complement strand
CCAGTCTCCCCTGGAGGAGTGTGGGGGCTGGGAGTGGGTGGGGGCTGGGAGTGGGAGCCAGGCCTACATGACACAGCTTCCTGGAGGCGCAGGCGCTGCTGCTGCTGCTGAGTGTGGTGCAGGGGTTGGGGAACCCAGGGAGGCGGTGGAGGTTTGCTCCCGCCTTCCACAGCTTTTCCGGAGGTGGGCCTGCCTGCACCCCCCCCCCCCACCACGGCCAACCTTACTGGACCCTTGAGGTCAATGTGAGAGGCCAGGGCAGCACCAGCAAGCCCACACCACAGGAGTCAGGGAGCTGGGGTGGGGGCTCTGCCTGGAGCTGGCTATGGACACCACCCTCTCCGCTTTTAAAAGCGTGAGCTGGCTAGCAGCAGGAGCCCTTTGTTCTTGACTGGGAGGTTTGTTTGTTTGATCCCCAGCCATGTCTTTCTTATTGACTCCTCCAAGGTCAGTCTTTTTCCTACAAGGAGCCTACAGGGCTCAGGATTGCTTGGTGATTGGCCTCCGCTCACCCTGGGCTGCTCCACCCTGGACTCTTGCTTTAATTGTAGGAGAACTTTGGGTTGCACCCCTGTTATCGTAGGAACAGCCCATGTGGATGTGGCCTTTACTTCCAACTGGGCATCCTTCCAGGCTCTTTATGATGCATGTAACTCAGTTGTGAGGAACTAAGGCAGACAGGGGAAATAACTTGCCCCAGGCGATCCCATGACTTGTAGGGAGACCAGGGGGTGCAGGCAGGCCAGATGGCTCCAGGGAAGCCTCGTGGGAAAGGGGGTGGCTCGAGGGCCAGGCTGACTTCCTCCTGATCCAAGAGCAGAGCCTCTTCCCTTCCTCCTCCCCCTTACCCCTGCCCCGCTGGCTCTGAGCTGCCCACTTCCAGGGTCACCTAGGCAGGAGATCTTGCACCTTTTGGGGCAGCGCAGAGGGGTGACCATCTCTGGTGATGCGGCCCGAGGGTGCAAACGTCTTGCAGGCGGTGAAGCCTAGACACGCGCAGGACACTATCATGGTTGTTGCAGGACTACCAGGATGTGGAAACCAGGGCTCCAGGCTGGTGCCTCTCACTCTTTTCCACCTAGGCCTGTGGCAGGAGTCCTGGAGGCCTCTGTGACCACTGGGGCTCATTACCCTTGTTTCAGTTGCTGCATCAGATTCTGATGGAATAGGAAATCTATTTTTTGAAGCCCTCCAGAATTATGCAATCCTTAGGTATGGAAGTAGAAAAAGGAAAGGCGACTGGGTCAAAGTAGTGTCTGGTCAGCTTTGCTTACTTACAGAGGGAAGCCGGCTCTGTTGGCGTGGGGGCGGGGCACTCAGGGCTCATCCACCCTCTGCTGCTCTGTCAGCTCTGGGTCTGCTGGGTGGTCTTGCTTTCCACAATTGCTCAGTCTTTGCCGCCCTTCCTGGCACCCCCTAGGGGACCCTCAAGATGAGCTAAGGGGCCTCTGGGGAGGGAATGGGAGGTGTCACACACCTGGGTGCTGAGATGTCAATTGGGCCAGGCTTGGTGAGTCCCTTCCTAGCTTGAGGTTGGGGATCCCTATGTATAGGCCGTTTTGAGGGATCTGGCTTGCAAGCCACTCATGATTGTGGGCCTGGATGTGGGGGAGGGGACTCCCAGTGCCCCTGCCCCCACCATGCTGATGGCCAGCCTGGTCCCAAATGCAGTAGCAGAGGGCTCAGCTGATCACACAGACAGGTCTGAGGAACAACCCAGAGGTAGAACTCGAGATCAGGAGGAAGGGGAGGTGACCTCGGACTTGGTCTGCCCCAGCCACTGGACAGAGGTCCAGAGAAGAGGAACCAGGGACATGAAAAATGTCATGGGCAGTCTTAGAGACACCCAGGTGGCAGGCCCTGATTTTCTGGTGGGCGTGTGGGCAGCTCGTTGAACTGTGAACAGTGTGAATCTTGAAGAGGGCAGGTGACTCAAAGCGGAGCTTTATGCTCTTGATAGAGGTCAGTCAAGGAGAAGGAGGGAAGGACTTGCCGTGAGTGGAAACTCCAGGCATTTATGTTGTGTGTAGGGGTGGGGTGCAGGGGGACGAGGGTGCAGAAATGTGATAAGGAAACAGGAAATGTTTGAAAGGCATGGAGAAGGAAATGGTAACCCACTCCAGTATTCTTGGATTACTGGACTGAGGAGCCTGGTGGGCTACAATTCATGGAGTTGCAGGGAGTTGGACATGACTTAGCAAGTGCTGTGTGTAGTAGCTCAGTTGTGTCCGACTCTGTGAAACCCCATGGACTGCAGCCTGCCAGGCTCCTCTGTCCATGGGGATTCTCCAGGCAAGAATACTGGAGTGGGTTGCCATGCCCTCCTCCACAGGATCTCAACCCAGGGATTGAACCCAGGTCTCCCACACTGCAGTCGGATTCTTTACCATCTGAGCCACAAGGGAAGCCCTGCAATTCACATTAATTCTTGCAGCTAGCTGCAAGTAAACAGCAACAAAAGCTTAAGTCTGGAAGCTTCTGCAAAGGCACAGTGGATGGAATCATTAGGAGCTCCGTTGGCCTTCTAGTGGACGTCCATTAGAGAAATATTTTCTAGGGAGCTCTGATCTGGAAGGTGAGATGAAGCCCAGGCTTTTATGGTGTCTTGTTTGGATGTCACCTCACGTCAGCATTGTTTTAAGCTCCCTGCTTTCGGAGGGGCCCTTCTGGCAGGGCAAGCACCTGGCCTCATCTGAGACTTGATCTGAACACCAGGCATGTGGAGCCTGTGTTTTCTAGGGATAGATTTGTGTTTCTGATCACAAAAAATAAAAGATCATCATGTCTGGCCTCTCAGCGAAAGCCCAGTTTGGTTCTAGAATGTGCTGTAGATACAGCCTTCCAGCGTTGGATCAAACTTTTTTTTTTTGGTTTGAGGAACTGTTTCTCACAAGGGAACCCAGTGGATACTGAAACTTTCTCATTGTTGGAACTTGGTTTCCCTGGATTGAGTTAAATCTGCCCTCCTGATATTTCTGACCTTTTTGATCCTGAGTTCTTCCTTTGGATCTTCACACAAAAAAATTGAGTCCTTTTCCCCACACATCAGTCCCTTAGCTACTGTCATATGTTATTCTGGAGGGCTCATCGTGTGATGGGCATGGTGTTAGGCCATGAACACACTTAATATGGACAAAACCCCATTTATCTGCTATCCTTGGGTCAGGAATATCCTTTGGAGAAGGAAATGGCAACCCATTCTGGTATTCTTGCCTGGGAAATCCCATGGACAGAGGAACCTGGCAGGCTAGAGTTCATGGGGTCGCCAAGAGTTGGACATGACTGAAGTGACTCAGCACGCATAGCCTGCATGCATGCCCATTTCACAGATCGACTCAGGGCAAGTTCTTTGAACCTTAGACAGTGGCTTTCGTACTTTATTGAGAAACAGGTGACCTCTCCAGCCTGCCTGCTGGCATTTGGTCAGCTCTGTGCACCTGGACCTGTAAGGTCACTCACATCCTCAGCTTGGTGTCTGCTTTGTCCAGCTGCAGGCTTTCTGGCTCTCTCTGTCTTAAATTTCATCTTACTCATTTGGCCTTTGGGATGCAAAAAAAAAAAAAAATTGGAACACTTTCTGTGTATGGTACAAAACTAGACTGAAAAAAAAAAGGACCAGATTCAATTCCTGCCCTAAAAAGTTTGCAATCTCGTTTGGACAATGAGGCATTCATAGAAAAAGAAACTTGGATGATGCAGGCAGTACCTCTCCTGAGTGGCTCTCTCCCTCCCTCTGTCTTTCTCATTCTTGCATCAGTCACTTGTGTGCCATTTCTCTGATAGTCTTATATTTGTTTATGTTGAACTGTTAATTAAATCCACCACTGTCTCTGTTAACTTCCCTCTCACAGTGCATTTTGTCCCCAAATGGGACACGAGAACCTCTCCACATGTAAGGTGATTGTATGCAGTGGCTGAGACGAAAGGGGCTCCATTGGTCATGGACCCTCAGATGGGGAAGTATCTGTTGGTGATGTTTGCTTTGGAGTTTGAAGAAGGCACGCCGAACCCGAGGTCAGGAAGGTGGGGTTTCTTCCACCCGTCACACCTCATCACACGACTGGCGTCTGGAAGGCAGTAGAAGGGGCCGGTGCAGGTGCCCATGCATGAATGATGTGTGAGGGAAAGTCAGTAGAGCCTTCATAAGAGGGAAAACCCCTGACTCCTGCGTGGGCATTGGTATCTACCTCTCTGACCTCATTTCCATTGGTTTGGTAGTTTTCAAAACAAATCTCCAGCAAATGTGTTCTGAGGTCCAGAGTAAAGATACTGTAAGGAGGGACCCTCCTTGTCTAGAAATAGCTTTATCACGTCATGGGAGACTGGTGGTATTCCACAAAACCATCCTGTCGAGAGGTGGCCGGGCAGGTGACTCGAGGCTTGAGTCAGTCCCCTGAAAGGAGAGCCCAGGATGGCCTGGGACAGTCATGCTCTGCTGTGTGACTCAAGTGGGCGACACTGAAGTGGACGCTGCCAGGAGCAAGCAGCAGGAGCAAGCCGCACGTGAGTCTCGGTCACTTTGGGGAAAAGCGTTTCCCTGAGGCTGGCTTTCCGGAATCAAGAGCACTCACAGGTGTCCTCTGATGACCGGAGAGAACATTCGAGAGGCGGTGTTGTCTCTGCCATCTGTATTGTCTTGTTCCTTTCAGAGACCAGCTAAAGAGAGTTGCTACCTCGTATGGGAGTGGAATTGCCTGTTTGGGAAATTAATCGCACAGAACGTGATCCCCTGGTCTGTTTGGACAGCAGTGCGTCTCCATCAGATCCAGATCCCAGGGGAGACCTTTCTTCCTGGCTTTGTGTCTGGCCACCGAGAGTTAGGCTTCCCTGGTAGTTCAGATGGTAAAGAATCCGCCTGTAGTGCAGGAGATTTGGGTTCCATCCCTGAGTCAGGAAGATCCCCTGGAGGAGGAAATGGCAACCCACTCCAGTATTCCCCCCTGCAGAATTCCATAGACAGAGGAGCGGTCAGGAAGATCCCTTGGAGAAGGAAATGGCAACCCACTCCAGTATCCCCCCTGCAGAATTCCATAGACAGAGGAGCCTGGCAGGCTACAGTCTATAGGGTTTTGAAGAGTTGGACATGACTGAATTACTAACACACACACACCTGACAGGAGCACTCCGACTCGTCTTCTCTTCCAGAGTCCGTGGCAGCCCGTCTGGGCTCATTTGATGTCCTGGGTTCTCAGGATCTGCCAGCTGTGGGATCTCTGGGTGAGAGAGGATTGTGCTGTAGTTATTTCTGGGTCCTGGGCTTTTAGGGGACAATTCACAGCTGCGGCTCCCGGTGCCCCTGAGCTCCTGGCTTCCTGGTCTCACTGTGAGGGATCTTGAATGACTAGGGAGCGTGGATTTCAGGCACTGATTCATCACTCCTTTCAGAGGGCTCTCAAACTGGGAGAGCTGCCAGTGAGATCGGGTTTTCATTTCCTGAAACTCCAACCAAACCTATAACTGGTGAGATAGCTCAGAGGCCCGGGGAGTGCCTGCCACTGAGAGCAGAGAAACCAGGGGCGAGAACCTTGGCCAGGGCAGGACTCAGCTGAAACTAATCCGAGGAAGGGGCCAGCTTTTCCTGCTTAGACGAGAGGATTCTGTCCTGTCGTCAAGTCTCAGAAACATCTCTCATTACAGAGCAGAAGTAGGAAAGGTTATTAATACGTGATCATCACACCCACGTAAAGATGTAAACACCATGTACATTCTACATGCTGATCTCGTCTTCCTGTGTATAGGTCAGGTTTTTTTCCTCATACCTGGAACCATGTTGACTCTTTTTTTTTAATCTTAAAAGAATCTCAAATCTGTCAGTACGAACTGGTTCTTTTATCTTTACATGAAAAGTAAATGAATGATCTGGTACATCTTTCTTGTGACTTGTTCACCAAGTTTTCCTGAGATTAAACATCCTTACTTATATTTTTATGTATCCAGGTTAATGTTTGAGGTTTTTTTTTAATGTGTAACGAATCAAATAATAATTTTGCATGGGACTCGGAGAGGCAGTGCCAGCAGGAGCTCCAGTGGGTTTTTCAGAGCTGGTGGATTTCTTTTTGGCATCTTGGGCATTCTTTCCAGACGCAGATCTGCGAGTCTATAAATGCTGCCAATCAGGCCCATCCTGCCTCTTGGGCTGTTCAACATTTACCAGTTTTATGATCAATTTTAAGAGCTTCCCATGTGGTACTAATGGTAAAGAATCCGCCTGTCAATGCAGGAGACTCAAGAAATATAGGTCCGATCCCTGGGTCAGGAAGATCCCCTAGAGTAGAAATGGCAACCCTCTCCAGTAGTCTTGCATGGAAGATTTCATGGACTGGGGACCCTGGTGGGCTACAGAGTCGGCTCTGTATGTACAGCCTTGATGTACTCCTTTCCCAATTTTGAGCCAGTTTGTTGTTCCATGTCTGGTTCTAACTGTTGCTTCTTGACCTGCATACAGGTTTCACAGGAGGCAGGTAAAGTGGTCTGGTTTCACAGGAGGCAGGTAAAGTGGTCTGGTATCCCCATCTGTTTAAGAATTTTCCACAGTTTGCCTCCTTAGGTAGGTTTATTCCTTAGGTATTTCATTCTTTTTGTTGCATTGGTAAATGAGATTCTTTTCTTAACTTTCTGCTCTTTCATTGTTAGTGTGCTGGACTGCAAGAGATTTCTGTGTATTAATTTTGTATCCTGTGACTTTACTGAATTTATTGAGTAGTTCTAGTAGTTTTCTGGTGGCATCTTTAGGATTTTCTATGTATAGTAAGAATCATGCCATCTGCAAACAGAGACAGTTTCACTTCTTCTTTGCCAATTTGGATTCCTTTTATTTCTTTCTCAACCCTGTATTGGGTGCCACTCCCCCTCCTTTTTTTTTTTTAACAGGTTTGTAAATACTATGTTACACTGTACAAAAACCTCTTATACCAAGTAAATACCAAACTACATTCTTCTGAAAGATGTTTCTAGTATGTCTTAGATAACTTCTGTGTTATGTACAGTGAAACCACTTTTAAAAAGCAGTGACTTAGGCAAACCAACCCCAATGATTCGTTAAACCATTTCCCTGTTTTACAGATAACGAAACCGAGGCCCGGAAGCCTTATTAGACTTGCCCCCAGGTCATGGCTAGTGTGAGTGAGTTTGGTTTGGATCCAGAGTCTGGTCCCGGAGCCACGGGCTCAACCACCCTGCCTTGCTGCCCTTATCGGCTGTGTACCAGGCACTTTACAGATGAAAGATGCTCTGACCAGATCTGCCAGCTTTGAAGCTCAGAGCTTTCTCATCCGGGACAGGTCCTGTGGATGGGGGATTGTGAAGGCTGTTTCTTGGAGTTATTGTTTGATCAATTTAAGGCAGCCAGGAGTGGTGGACAAAAGCCATTATTTGCTTATGATGGGAAGAGTGACATCAGATGGGCCTTTACTATAAAGCTTTTTATGTTGATGGTCTTCCTAGACACCACGATTCAAAAACGTCTGCAAACAAACTGACCAAGGGCTTTATTTTTCGTGACCAATTTCCTTATATATTGATAAGTGCATTGTATAGGGCTTCCCAGGTGGCTCAGTGCTAAAGAATCCGCCTGCCACTGTAGGAGACACGGAAGACGGTGGGTTCAATCTCTAGGCCGGGAGGATCCCCTGGAAGAGGAAATGGCAACCCACTCCAGTACTCTTGCTTGAAAAGTCTCTTGGATTGATATCCTTAGAAACCACTCAAATGGTTAGTCCTGAATTTCCTTCTTTTCTGGATTTGGGAATAGTAAGTGGAGTATCAAGTGAGTTTAAATGTGTTTTATAGAATTTTTATACATTTGTGTTGATTAAGGTTGCAGCAACTCCATGTGGCTTATTTGTGTGTGTGTCTGTTGTTGTTTTCTGCTTTTAAAAATTTATTTATTTTTAATTGAAGGATCATTGCTTTACAGTCTTGTGCTGGTTTCTGCCAAACATCAACATGAATCAGCCATACGTATACATATGTCTCCTCCCTCTTGAACTTCCCTATCACCTCATATGACTTGTTCAGGTTCTTTCCCGTCTCATCTCCCACAAACTCACCAGCACAGAAGCAAACTCACTGGCACAGAAGCAAAACAGTCCTGTCATTCTTTCGTCTAGGTCAACGCGAACGTTCCAAATACCTCCCTTTACCCGATGCTGCTGATAACATCAGGATGGCTTTAAACCAGTAAGTGGTTAATCATTACCTCCCTGGCCTTGCCCTGTCCTGGGTTCCTTCTGCTCTTTCCAGCAGCGGCGTGTGCTGGTTAGCACTGTCAGAGCTGCTTGCTGGGTGCCTGTGCCCCCTGGGATGCTGTGAAGGCATTCTGGGGTTCAAGGGTGAGCAGGAGTGGGGTGGGGGAAGCCGCGTGGCAGATGTACAGTTGCAGGGGGTGTGTGGGTGATGAGGTTCTTCCTGCTTTGATCAGGATGGAGCAGGGGGCAGGGGTGAGAGGTGGGGACAGACAGAGGCAGGGTGGTGGTGAGAGGGAGTGTGTGTGTGTGTGTGTGAGTCACCCAGTCATGTCCGACTCTTTGTGACCCCGTGGACTGTGTGTAGCCCATCAGGTTCCTCTGTCCATTGGATTCCCCAGGCAAGAATACTGGAGTGGGTTGCCGTTTCCTTGCTAGGGGATCTTTCTTACCCAGGGATTGAACACGGGTCTCCCACACTGCAGGAAGATTCTTTCCCAGTTAAAAGAGAGTGCCTGTGACACCAGTGGCCAGCCGAGCACAGTGCAGCCTCACTTACTGGTAGCCTGGGAGAGGCCATAGCTGAAGCAAAGGGCTGGCCACCCCTCCTGAAACATCCCCCCCCTCAAACTTTGGATACAAATGTGCCTTACATTTGAGCCTCTTGATGAAAGTGAAAGAGGAGAGTGAAAAAGCTGGCTTAAAGCTCAACATTCAAAAAACGTAGATCATGGCATCTGGTCCCATCACTTCATGTCAAATAGATGGGGAAACAATGGAAATAGTGACAGACTTTGTTTTCTTGGGTTCCAAAATCACTGCAGATGGTGAGTGTAGCCATGAAATTAAAAGATGCTTGCTCCTTGGAAGAAAATCTATGACCAACCTAGACAGCATATTCAAAAGCAGAGACATTATTTTGCCAACAAAGGTCTATCTAGTCAAATCTACGGTTTTTCCAGTAGTCATGGATGTAGAGTTGGACTATAAAGAAAGCTGAACACTGGAAAGTTGAGTTTTTGAACTGTGGTGTTGGAGAAGACTCTTGAGAGTCCCTTGGACTGCAAGAAGATCCAACCAGGCAATCCTAAAGGAAATCAGTCCTGAATATTCATTGGAAGGACTGTTGCTAAAGCTGAAACTATACTTTGGCCACCTGATGCAAAGAACTGACTCATTGAAAGAGACCCTGATGCTGGGAAAGATTGACGGCAGGAGGAGAAGGGGATGACAGAGGATGAGACGGTTGGATGGCATCACTGACTCAATGGACATGAGTCTGAGCAAGCTCCAGGAGTTGGTGATGGACAGGGAAGCCTGGTGTGCTGTAGTCCATGCGGTCTCAAAGAGTTGGACATGACTGAGACTGAACTGACTGACTGGCTGTACCTTCCCCATCGCATCTCACTTTTCTTACATTTAGATTACTAAAAGTTGTGGTTGACAACAGATCTCTCTATTTGGAAAACAGACCTTTGCTTGCCCCGGTCCTGTATTTGATAGTTTCCATTGGATCCTTTTAAAATTCCAAACCCACAGTACAGCAACTCACAGGGTCAGACCGCTGTGCCCGCTGCCACCTTTGCTGGGAAGGTCAGCATGTTCTCAGATGCTTCAGATGGGGACCAGAAGCCTGTTCTGCTTTTTGGCCTCTGGCTTCCTCATTTAGATGAGAGATTACCTTCTGTTTTCCCTTTCTGTTACTTTTCTGGTCTTGGGTGCAATCTTCGGACTCTGGAAGGGGCACATTGGTGAGTTATTAAACTCAAGATTGGCTCACTGTTTTCTAACCATGCTGCCCTGGAGGCCTCATTTAAAATTCTCAGCATCAAGTCGCCTATGCTCAGAATACTAGTCTTCTCTGAGCTCTCAGACAGCAAGGAACAAGGGGAGGAGTTACTGAGTGGGGAGGAGTGTTGCAAGTGGACACTTAGAAAGGAGGGCAGGTGTGGCTCCCAGGGTGGCCTAGCCAGTGGGTGGTCTGTGGGGGCAGGAGTGGGTCTGAAGCGTAGCAAGTTCACAAGCTCCTGGGGTCCCAGTTGCCTTGGGGGGTTGGGGTTTGGAGAGGGCAGACTTTAAGTAGGCATAAGGGGAGAAGAGAAGTGAAAGAAGAAAAGATAAGAAAAACAAGTAAAACCAAAATTAAAAGGCAAATGACAAGCTAGAAAATACATTTTAAAGAAAAGATTTACCACTTTCTACATAGTGTTCCGGAGAAGGCAATGGCACCCCACTCCAGTACTCTTGCCTGGAAAATCCCATGGACGGAGGAGCCTGGTGGGCTGCGGTCCATGGGGTCGCTAGGAGTCAGACACGACTGAGCGACTTCACTTTCACTTTTCACTTTCATGCATTGGAGAAGGAAATGGCAACCCACTCCAGTGTTCTTGCCTGGAGAATCCCAGGGACGGGGGAGCCTGGTGGGCTGCCGTCTATGGGGTCGCACAGAGTCGGACACGACTGACGCGACTTAGCAGCAGCAGCAGCACATAGTGTTCACAAAAATTAATTGGTAGAACACTGAGATTTCGGAAAGTTATGACCAACCTAGATAGCATATTGAAAAGCAGATACTTTGCCAACAAAGGTCCATCTAGTCAAGGCTATGGTTTTTCCATTGGTCATGTTACCCATGTGAGAGTTGGACTGTGAAGAAAGCTGAGTGCTGAAGAATTGATGTTTTTGAACTGTGGTGTTGGAGAAGACTCTTGAGAGTCCCTTGGACTGCAAGGAGATCCAACCAGTCCATTCTGAGGGAGATCAACCCTGGGATTTCTTCGGAAGGAATGATGCTAAAACTGAAGCTCCAGTACTTTGGCCACCTCATGCGAAGAGTTGACTCATTGGAAAAGACCCTGATGCTGGGAAGGATTGGGGGCAGGAGGAGAAAGGGACGACAGAGGGTGAGATGGCTGGATGGCATCACCGACTCTATGGACGTGAGTTTGAGTGAACTCCGGGAGATGGTGATGGACAGGGAGGCCTGGTGTGCTACGATTTATGAGGTCGCAAAGAGTCGGACACGACTGAGCAACTGAACTGAACTGAACTGAAGATTTAACGGGTTTCCCTGGTGGCCCAGGGGTAGAGAATCCACCTGCAGAGCAGGAGACACGGGCTCGATCCCTGGGTTGGGAGGATTCCCTGGATGAGGGCGTAGCAACCCACTCCTGCATTCTTGCCTGGAGAATCCCATGGACAGAGGACAGGCTACAGTCACACAGAGTTGGGCATGACTGGCACAGCTTAGCACACACACGAGGTTTCAACAGAAACTTTGGTGAAAAGCATAAGCCAATACTTCTTGTTAAATAAAGTATTATTTTTTTGATAATCATAACTCTGATTATAAACACTGGAAAACCCTGGACCTTCATCAGTGTTGCCAACCACAGCATCGCTGAAATCTTGGAAAGAACTTAAGGCACAGCAGATACACCTTCCCCCCAGATCATTACCATTTCATGAAAAAAATGTTCCTATTTGTTATCAAAACATTTAATTTTAAGCAAGTAGATAAGAAAACAACGCTAGGTACAAAGAGAATAGATTTAAAAAGAAAATCAGGTAGGAACCAGCCAAAGGACGGAGCTGAGAGTGCAATGCAGCGACTGGGCATCCCTTCCATGTCTGTGTGTGTGTGTACACTACAGCCCAGAAATACCACTCAGAGGTGGAGCTGCCAGAGTCCACGTGCTGTCCACACAGACACTCATGCCGTGGAAAGATGCCTGGGGCAGCCCAGCTGTAAATCCTTCAGGTAGATTTCATAGCCTCTGTCACTCACGTTCCTATCTGAGTATACCCATCACATCTGTACCATCTTAGGAGGTTATGGTCAGGCTTTAAGGAGGCTTGCCCAAGTTGGTAAGTTTTCTAATGTTAGCTTTTATTATTCTCATTGTAATACTGGTATTGCTAGTCCATAACTTGGTACCCCCGTCTCAGGGGCTGGGGTACCGGCTCATTCCCAGACTTCTACATCTTTTTTCTTTAGTGTGTTACTCAATCTTAATGTCAGCCATTTATTTTTTTCTTTATTTCAAAAAATGAATAGCAAACAAACAAAACCAAACACTATGCCAATTAATTGGACACCCTGGAGAGTTTTCATTCTAGGTGAGGGTTTGGGATAATTAAAGATGCCCTGGTATCTTTGGTAAAGAATCTGCCTGCAAAGCAGGAGATCCTGATTCAATCCCTGGGTCAGGAAGATCCCCTGGAGAAGGGATTGGCTACCCACTCCAGTATTCTTACCTGGAAAATTCCATGAATATCAGCCTGGCGGGCTACAGTCCATGGGGTTGGGAAGAGTCAGACATGACTGAGTAACTAAGAGTTTCACTTTCACATAGGAATCTGCAGGGCTGAACCCATGAATTGACTGAGTGCTGTGGAATGTTTCTTTAAGCTTTGGAATAATTACAGCTTTGTATCCTTCATCTTCTTTTTAATCGTTTAGGGATCATCACCAGGTTTCGGGCCTTACTATGAGAACCATGGATACCAGCCGGAAAGCATGTACCCTCAGCAGCTGCCCACGGCTCCCCCTGCTTACGAGGTGTACCCCGCTCAGTACTACCCGCCCGTGGTACCCCAGTACACCCCAAGGGTTCAGACGCACGCCTCGACGCCTGTAATCTACAGACAGCCCAAACCTGCGTCCAGGACGGCATGCACCTCAAGTAGGAGCCTTTTTGCTTGTATTTTCTCTAATGGAGCCCAGTTTGGGGTCTGCCTTCTCCAGTGTGCCCTCTGCCGCCACCAGCTCGGGCCGGCTCTCCTCTGTCTGCGGGCTGGTGTGCACGCCTCGCCCTTCCGCGTCTCTGTGTCAAAGTCGTGGACACTGGTTCTCACTTCCCCGCCGGGCCTTCGGGAGCCTCTTGGCTAAGTGGCGCTAGTGTTAAAGAATCTGCCTGCCGGTGCAGGATATGTTAGAGCGGTAAATTCGATCCCTGGGTCAGGAAGATCCCCTGGAGGAGGGCATGGAAACCCACTCCAGTATTCTTGCCTGGAGAATCCCATGGCCAGAGGAGCCTGGCGGGCTACAGTCCATGGGGTCACAAAGAGTCGGACATGACTGAGCACACAGCACAGGTACACGCAGCTAAGACCTTCATCTCCCACTAACGCTCCTGTACCAGCCTGGCCTGTACCACCCAGGGTGGTCTTTCCAGCCCAGCCTCTCTGAACTGCTTCTTGTCTGCGTTGTTTAACACTGTGTCATCTTGAGTAGGTGGTAAGCCCCCAGTGCAGGAAGAAACAACCTTTCTCTACGGACCCATTTCCTGGATGCTACAAGTCACGGTCAAGGTGCTTGATGAGTATTGTGTATTCAGTGAAGGAGGTGGCTGATGGGCTTATCACCCAGAAGCATCTGCAACACTTTCTCTTGGCTTGAAGGGTCTTGTAGGCAGACCTGAGCAGCTCATGAGGAGGGTGAGGGATTGCAGATGGTATGTCTTCTGCCCATCACCTTAATTCCATGTCATTCATACCCTCTCATTTGTCTGCTTTCTTTTTTAGTAGTTCAAACTTTTAATTAATTAATTGTTTTGGCCCCATTATGCTGCAGACAGGATCTTAGTTCTGTGACCAGCTACTGAACCTGTGCCCCTCGCATTGGAAGCACGGAGTCTTAACCTTTGGACCGCCAGGGAAATCCTTGTCTGCTCTCCTTACATTTCATTTTCTCTTCTTTCCCTCCAGATCCCTTCCCTTTGTGCCCCCTCCCCTAACTTGTAACGTAGGCAAGTTGATGTGGTAAGCACTGCCCGGGTAGGACGAGTACAGCCAGTTACTTATATGAGCACAGAGCTAGTACAGGGGCTGGCCCAAGGAACATTTTCATTGATGACATTTTTATTTTATTTTGTGAGACACACATACCCTCACACACAACTCACACAGTTAAAGATCTATGACAGGGTGAATTTCCATGTGCCAACAACGCACCATAAACAGTGGCATCAGGTAATACCTGTACCCTTTGAAGATTTCTCTCCTTAGACCTCCCTAGCTCTTCACAAGTGCCGTCCCTCTTGTATTTCTCTCTCTGTCCCTCCTTTGTCTCCCTCATGCTTCACTGATGGCTCTTCCATCCTTCCTTCTCCCCACCGCTACTCCTTCCATGCCTGTGTTTTCTACCCCTTTGTGATCCCTTCTCCTTAATTACTCCTACTCCTTTCCTATGTGGTTCTCTTTCCCTCCCTCAGTTCGTCTTGGTTCAAGAAATTACTTGTCTCTGCACTGATGTCTTTCTGGTGGTGGCTGTTAGATTGAGACCGGTGGCTCCTAACAGGGTGATTTTGACCCTCAGGGGCATTTGGCGATGTCCGGAGACAGTTTCAGTTGCTATAACTGGGGTGGGGTTGCTACCAGCATCTGCTCGGGAGGCGCCAGGGATGATGCTGAACCTCCTCCAATGCATAAAATGACCACCACCAAGGACGGCCCAGCCAAGACATCCATGGTACCCAGGCTGAAGACCGCTGGTCTTAGCCCCTCATGGTCTTAGCTCATCCTTCCCTAACTCTTGGCAACCACTGATTTGTCTCCGTACTTTTGTCTCTTTTAGAGTGTAGAGTTGGAATCAGGCAGCAGTACGTAGCCTGTCAGAGCCTGACAGTATTTTGCAAGTGACTTAAAAAGCACAAAGTCAAGAGATCCTCAGAGTACAAAGGACTTTTTATCTTCCTGGTTCTGTTTGTTTTAGCAAGAGATGTTTCACACTGAACCTGAGTACATGTGTTAGCGTTTGGGTTTGGGAGGCTTGAAGGTCAACAATCCTGTGAGGCAAATAGTTGACACTGGTCACAGAAGGGCTATAGCAACAATTGATAACAATGAAGGTAAGAGGAGAGGGGAAAAAGCTGGCTTGAAACTCAGCATTAAACAAACTAAGACATGGCATCTGGTCCCATCACTTCATGGTGGATAGAAGGGGAAAAAAGTGGAAGCAGTGACAAGATTTTATTTTCTTGGGTTCCAAAATCACCTCGGATGGTGACTGCAGCCATGAATTAGAAGATGCTTGCTCCTTGGAAGGAAAGCTATGACAAGCTTAGACAGTGTATTAAAAAGCAGAGACATCACTTTGCTGACAGAGGTCCATATGGTCAGAAGCTTCCCTGGTGGCTCAGACGGTAAAAATCTGCCTGTAATGTGCGAGACCCAGGTTCAATCTCTGGGTTGGGAAAATCCCTTGGAGAAGGAAATGGCAACCCACTCCAGTACTCTTGCCTGGAGAATCCCATGGACAGTGGAGCCTGGAGGGTTACAGTCCATGGAGTCGCAAAGAGTTGGACATGGCTGAGCGACTAACACACATACATGGCTTTTCCAGTAGTCAGGTACAGATGTGAGAAGGCTGAGCACCAAAGAACTGATTCTTTCAAATTGTGCTGAAGAAGACTCTTGAGAGTCCCTGTACTGCAAGGAGATCAAACCAGTCAATCCGAAAGGAATTCAACCCTGAATATTCATTGGGAGGACTGATGCTGAAGCTGAAGCTCCAATACTTTGGCCACCTGATGTGAAGTGCCGACTCATTGGAAAAGACCCTGATGCTGGGAAAGATTAAAGGCAGGAGAAGAGGGTGGCAGAGGACGAGATGGTTAGATAGCATCATCAACTCAATGAACATGAGTCTGAGCAAACTCTAAAAGATAGTGAGGGACTGGGAAGCCTGGCATGCTACAGTCCATGGAATTGCGAAGAATCGGACATGACTTAGGGACTGAACAACAATAACAAGAGCAAATGATTAGTCAGTTGTACCTACACTCAAATAGGTACAATTGCAAACCAGCTCCCAGTCCAGTCTGATCGACCAGACACTGATCCTGAAATAGCTGTCCAGCAGCAGTGAGATCTGGGGCCCCCGCTGCCCACACTCCTAGCAAAAACTGGGCAGGTTGCCACCCTGTCCAGGAGAGGTTCAGGGCGCCTAGTCCAGGACACCCTCTCAACGAAAGGTTCAGGACACCTGGTTTAACATCCTTCTACTCACCAGCATGGTTTCTTATCTTGGATGCTATGACACATAGAGGAGTCACCCAACGGAAGAAATCACCCTTTACTGATGGATCAAATTGACCATTTGGAATTTCCCCTGAGCCTCCTTGGCGACCCCACCTTGCCTGCTGCCAGACACATTGACCGTGAACCAGCCCTGATAACACGTGGCTGGTGTCACATGCACTCTTCAGACCAGCATCCGTGACCTCACCCAGGATCCCATAGGTCTGAGACTCACCTCCTCTCCCCTAGCTGAGTCAGAATCTCTGGGTAACAGGCTCTGCAGGTGATTCTTAAGCCAGTTTGAGCACAGACTGTGGAATTTGCAGAATGTGGTAACAAAATGAAGGGTGAGGGTTCATGCCCAGGTCCAGTGGTTCGATTGACACCAGAAACTGGACTTCTTGGTCTGGTGGACTTCTGGAAAGAAAAATGGGCACAGGTGGGGTGCAGGGCCTCCCCATGGGCTCCACCTCTGCTGCCCGGTGTCCTCCTGCAGGAGCTAAGGGGAAGTAGGTGTATAAGAGCCTTTTGCCCTGGCTCTCCTCTCTTCTGCCTGTCCACCCATCTCCCAAGGGAAGCACCGGCCCTGGGGTGCTCTCTGCACAGGAACTGCTGGGGGTGGCGGTGGTGGATGTCTTACTCTGAAGCTTGGCACAACTTGTGGCTTAGGCTCTGAACAACAGCGGTGTGTCCGTTTGTTTTGAAATGGCACTCCACTCCAGTACTCTTGCCTGGAAACTGCCATGGACAGAGGAGCCTCGTAGGCTGCAGTCCATAAGGTTGCGAAGAGGTGGACACGACTGAGTGACTTCACTTTCACTTTTCACTTTCATGCATGGGAGAAGGAAATGGCAACCCACTCCAGTGTTCTTGCCTGGAGAATCCCAGGGACGGGGGAGCCTGGTGGGCTGCCATCTATGGGGTAGCACAGAGTCGGACACGACTGAAGCGACTTAGCAGCAGCAGCAGCAGCAGCAGCAGCAGCAGAGAACACTGGTGACCTTGTCCTACAGCTTGTCTTCTTAGCTGAAACGTGAGGGCTGGCGACCCCAGCGCTGTAGATACTCCCACAGTGACGAATCATCCTTCCTCTTCACGGTCCAGCGCGGCAGCCACTGGCCATGTGGGACTACCGAGCAGTTGAATTTACAGAATGATTTAACATCATTAACGTGAGAATTAATTAAGGTGAAAATAGCCACCTGAGGCCAGTGACTGTGAGTCAGTGTGACTCTGGCCCATCCATTCCCTAAACTGCCTTGAGGAAGAGGCTTTTTTCTCTCTGCCTCGAGTATCCCTGACACGGAGATGAGAGAATGGCTGTGCTTTGTGGCTTGCAGGATCTTAGCTCCCCAACCAGGGGTCAAACCTGGGCTTAACTTCAGTGTATGTTTACTTTATATCACGGCTGCCTGCTTTGGTTCTCCAAAACGTTAGTTTTAGTTCAACTCTATGGAAGAAATAAGGCCTCCCAGGATATGTTCCTAAAGAGAAAAGTCACTTTTAAAAACTGGAAACGTAACTGCTTTACAATGTTGTGTTAGTTTCCGCTGTATGACAATGAGAAGCAGCCTCAAGCAGACATATGTCCCTCCCTCGTGGCCCTGCCTCTCACCAAGCCCCCACCCCACCCCACCCCTCTGGCCACTGCAGGGCACCGAGCTGAGCTCCCTGTGCTCTGCTCCTCACCAGGTGTTTCACACGTGCTGGTATGGATATGTCCTTGCTGTGCTCTCTGTCCGTCCCACCCTCCCTTCCCCCACTGTGTCCGCAAGTCTGTTCTCTGTCTGCATCTCTATTCCTGCCTTGCAGATAGTTTCATCAGCACCTGGGTCCTCTCCTCTGCCTGTCCACCCATCTCCCAAGGGAAGCACCGGCCCTGGGGTGCTCTCTGCACAGGAACTGCTGGGGGTGGCGGTGGTGGATGTCTTACTCTGAAGCTTGGCACAACTTGTGGCTTAGGCTCTGACCAACAGCGGTGTGTCCGAAACTATCTGCAATCTAGTTTCTAGATTCCATAGATATGTTTTAAAATATGATATTTGTTTCCCTCTTTCTGACTGACTTCACACTCTGTGTGATAGGCTCTGGGTTCATCTGCCTCACTACAGCTGGCTCAATTTCATTCTTTTTATGGCTGAATAATATTTAAGTGTGTAAGTAAGTAAGTGAAAGTCGTTCAGTCATGTCCACTGTTTGCGACCCTGTGGACTATATAGTCCATGGAATTCTCCAGGCCAGAATACTGCGGTGAGTAACCTTTCCCTTCTCCAGGGGGTCTTCCCATCCCAGGGATCAAACCCAGGTCTCCCGCATTGCAGGCAGATTCTTTACCAACCGAGCTATCAGGGAAGTCCCATTTAAGTGTATTATTCCTTGATAAAATATACCATAACAGTAGTGCATGAAATTTGAGAGTCTGAGAAACCAGGTGACTAAGCTGTGTGCTCACTGCCTTTCCTGCAGAGACCCAGAAAGCCCTGTGCATCACCTTCACCCTGGTGGCCCTGCTGGCAGGAGCAATCCTCGCCGCCGTCCTCCTCTGGAAGTACAGTAAGTGCGGGCCAGGGCTGAGTCGCCTTGTGCTGCCTGGACTAGGGGCCCACCCCCAGCCCCTCATGAAGTTTCCCATCTCCTTCCTCCTGTTTGACTACGAGATGCTTGGATAATCTTTCTTGGAAGCTGCCAGTCTCGTTGGCGTACTTCCTCCTTGCCTGTGGGTTGTCAAGATCCCAAGTCCTTCGTGTGGTATTGACACGTGGGGGAGAAGCGTGTTGAGCTCACCCTGTGCTTTAGGACCCTGGCTGGGGCCTGGCACTCGCGAGCACCCGCACCTCGGGGCACACCTGTCTCCTGCTTTTCAGTGCACACGGTGGTGGCTGGAGGCCACCCTCCCCGGGGGACTCCTGTACCCACAGCCAGGCCTCCTCCACCAGCCTAGGGCGAGGATCGTGGGTCACAGGACTCACCTGTGTGGCAGGAGCACGGGGAACTGCTGTCCACATTCCAGGTTAGGGACCCACATCTGACCGGAAGTAATACACCTGGGGGGTTCACCATTGCTGTGGGCACCCCCGCTTCCTTTGACATATGCTGTCGGCAAGGACCCATTCCCCACCTTTTAAAATAGAGGGGGACAGCTTGCTGTCTCTTGTCCCCAGGGCTGGGGGTTTCCTTGGTTTCTCACCTGATGGGCATCTCCCTCTGTTTCCCGCAAGTGGAGGACGAGTGCTCAGGAATGGAGTGCGGCTCCTCCGGGACTTGTGTCAGCCCCTCTCTCTGGTGCGATGGCATCCTGCACTGCCCCAGTGGCGAGGATGAGAACCACTGCGGTGAGTGGCACGGCGGCACGGCTGCTTGTGGGAGGGGGCCGCGTGACTCGAGCACCAGGTGGCCCCCACTGAGGCCACAGCAAGGCAGGCACAGGGTGCCAGGCTTGTATCCCGCACGTCAGTCACTCCATCACCGACTCCATTCCTGGAGGCTGAACCTTGCATGCAAACCCAGTTTTCAGATGAGGAGCCAGGCTCAGAGGGGGCGAGCTCCCACCTGGAGTCACACAGCCAGGAGATGGGAGACCACAGCCTCGGGCCAAGCCACATTCATGCCCCAGCTGCCACAGGACGTGACTAAAACAGCAAACTGTTTAAAATGGCAAGTTGGGTGTGGGCTCTGTGTTTTCTAAGCAAGCTGCCTTTCGGGTGGCCTATGTCTGTTGTCAGAGGGTGGACACTGCTTCTGCTTTTATTTTCAATGAATTTTTCAGTAGCTGTGGGCTTCCCAGGTGGCGCTAGTGGTAAAGAATTCACCTCCTAGTGCAGGAGATGCAAGAGGCATGCGTTCGGTCCGTGGTTCAGGAAGATTCCCCTGGAGAAGGGAAAGGCAACCTACTCCAGTGTTCTTGCCTGGAGAATCCCATGGACAGAGGAGCCTAGCGGATTATAGTCCATGGGGTTGCACAGAGTCAGACATGACTGAGCAACAAGAGTAGGTGTAGCAGGGAAATGATGCCTGAGGATGAAGGTTGCGCTGATATCCGCTGAAGGCCCTACCCGAAGCCTGAAGCCTGCTGCATGCTCTGGGAGCTGTTAACTTTGAGGGCAAGTGATGCAGACAGAGGCTGTGCTCCTCCCCAGAGCTGTCCATCCTTCTGTGGCCAGCCTGGGGAGATGGTTCTCTTTTACACCCCAAGTCCAGGTCAGGGCACCAGGTGAGACACTGCTGTCCTGCCCGTGATTCCCCTGCACTGGGGGTTCCTGGAGTTCTTGCCTACAGCAGAGGATTTGCACTTGGCAGACTCACTCACTCTGCAAAGTGTCCACATAGTGCTTTGCCTTTATGGGTGATGGTATATTTGTCATCATTTTCTTAAGTAAAGTGGAGAGTTTCTGAGATTGAGCAGACGTGGTTACCCTATTGGATAGAATAGTGTTTGATGTTGTAATACCTGTGTCCACTCACATGTCAATAACTCTAGCAAGAACAACTCATGATGTTGCCTGGAGTGACAACATCTCTTCTTAATGTTGAAGTTGTATTTATTTAAATACTGTAAGAGTTAATATCCTCTAATAGATCAAAATTCAGGAAGTAGCTAAGGGTATGCAGTGAAAAATCTCACCTACCACTTCACTTACACTCTCATGTGATGCACTCCACACACAGTCCCATGCTCACAGATACTAATACATGCACTCATACACTGAAATTAGGACAGGTGTTGGTCTCTGACCCCAGTTCCCAGCACAGGGCTCCTGAGACCACAGTGATTTTCAAGTGGTGAGACTACCTGGTGCATCTTTTGTTCTGGTATCTGGTCCCTGACTCCAGCTCCTGACACCAAGCTCCTTAGGCTCTTGTCATTTCCTGGGTGATAGAAGGGTCTTTTGTTCTGTGAGGCAATTCTGACAAAGGCTGAGCCACGGGTAGAAGCTTTCAGCCTCTCACCCCCCTGTCTTGGAACCACTTTCTCATCAGAAAACCACTGATCCTTTTGCTGTCTCCGTGGTTTTGCCTTTTCCCAAGTGTCGTAGAGTTGGAATCCTGCAGGATGTATGTAGCCTTTTCCATCACTGACTGATGTGCACTTAAGCTTCCTCCATGTCTCTTCACAGCCTGATGGCTCATTTCTCTTCAGAGTTGAATCATATTCCACTGTCTGGATGCCCTTACAGCTGGTTTATCCACTCACATGGTGGATGGAATCGCTCGCCACGGAAGCATCAGGAAATGAGCTGGTTGCTCCAAGGCGGCCTGACCTGGATGGCAGGCCCTAAGCAACAGCTACCCGGCTTTCCATCTGCATAGATTCCTTCCTCCAGATGTTTCATAGACATGGGGTCCTACAGCGTGTGGACCTTTGACTGGCCTCTTTCAATCAGGAGGATATCAATCGTGTGTGAACGTTCATGCCTTTGGGGTCAGTGTTTCATCCCCTTTCATGGAAGAAAAACATTCCATTGTGTGCAAGGACTGCACTCTGTGTGTTCCTCCACTGATACACGCTTCGACATTCCCCTCTTTCAACTCCTGTGAATAATGCTTTCACAAACGTGTGCACGATGTTCGTTTTTGTCTGAATACCTGTTTTCAGCTCTGTCGGGTGAAGGGCACATTTTGGGAGGAAAGGCTAGACTCTGGGCATCTCCTGTGTGTAGCTGGGGAGAGGGAGCCAAGCCCTCTGGAGCCTCTGTGTCCAGGGAGGGTGGGGCCCGCGTGAGGACAGGATGAAGGTCACGGTCTGGGACTCACTGGAGCCTCCCTTCCTGCAGTTCGCCTCTATGGACCGAACTTCATCCTTCAGGTATACTCAGCACAGAGGAAATCCTGGCACCCCGTGTGCCAGGACGACTGGAGTGAGAGCTACGGGAGGGCGGCCTGCCAGGACATGGGCTACCGGTGAGTTCCGAGCCCCTCGTCCTCCCTGGTGATGGTGACAGGCACAGAGCATAGAATCAGGGCATCTCTCTGCCCCTCCCCGGAAGTGCCCGCCCACGGACCGCACACACCTCTGTCTTCTTCCCAAAGCTGCCCCAGGGAACCAGCAGGGGAGCGTGTGCCCCACCTCCTCCTGATCCTCCATCTGCTCCTGGTTCCTCGGGGCTGTCCAGCGCTGAGGTCACCAGGGTCCTGGGTGCTGGCTGAGGGCCTTGAGAGACTCATTTCCTGAGGAGACTCCAGTGCAAGGTGGAAGCCTCGACTCAGCTCGCCTCCTGGGTGGGAGCTGGAGGTGGGGGGCCAGTGGGGAGGACTGTGGGGGAGGTCGGAGGGAACAGATCTTGAGAGCTTCACTGCAGGAGTGCAGGAGGCACTGGGGGCTTTTGAACAGAGAGAGCTGATCACTGGATTTATCGGTAAGAGAATACATCCCTCATGTAGCCACCAGAGAAGGCTTCAGCCAGGGGCTCATTGGAGCGCGCCTGCCAGCCCGGCCTTCCAGGGAGAGGCTGGGCAATTTTACTGCCCCCGTCTCTTCCTTGGGCGTGTCCCTATGTGACTTCTCTGCAATTCTAGCCTGTTCACCCTATGCCAGTTTTCAAAATGAATTATCACTGGATTAAAAAGTTACCATCTTAGCTAGGGAACTACTTCTAAATGCTACTCTCCCCCTAGTTGCAATGTGTGTCACTATGAATGATGTAGGGATGTCTCATCATGGTTCAGGGTCTGCATTTTACCACTGGGAGCATTTGAACATGTGGTTACATTATATGTTTGGTTACATTATACATCCTCGCACATCTATATTCTTACTGCTTTTTTATCCTGATCCAGAGTAGATTCAAAACACGACAGATAGACGACTTTCCCCTGACACTTCAGGGTTATTGGATGGTTATAATGTGGTGTCACTTAATTAGAAGTTGTGTTTTCATTTTCCAAAATGTTCTTAACCTGCATGTCGTATAAGAACAGAGAGAGCTGATCACTGGATTTATCGGTAAGAGAATACATCCCTCATGTAGCCACCAGAGAAGGCTTCAGCCAGGGGCTCATTGGAGCGCGCCTGCCAGCCCGGCCTTCCAGGGAGAGGCTGGGCAATTTTACTGCCCCCGTCTCTTCCTTGGGCGTGTCCCTATGTGACTTCTCTGCAATTCTAGCCTGTTCACCCTATGCCAGTTTTCAAAATGAATTATCACTGGATTAAAAAGTTACCATCTTAGCTAGGGAACTACTTCTAAATGCTACTCTCCCCCTAGTTGCAATGTGTGTCACTATGAATGATGTAGGGATGTCTCATCATGGTTCAGGGTCTGCATTTTACCACTGGGAGCATTTGAACATGTGGTTACATTATATGTTTGGTTACATTATACATCCTCGCACATCTATATTCTTACTGCTTTTTTATCCTGATCCAGAGTAGATTCAAAACACGACAGATAGACGACTTTCCCCTGACACTTCAGGGTTATTGGATGGTTATAATGTGGTGTCACTTAATTAGAAGTTGTGTTTTCATTTTCCAAAATGTTCTTAACCTGCATGTCGTATAAGAGAAGTACTATGATACAGCTATAGCATAGGGTTTGCAAATGCCTCGCAGCAAAACTATTATTTTAAGTAAGAATTTCTGTCTTTTTTCTAGGAATAGTTTTTATTCTAGCCAAGGAATAGCAGATGACAGTGGAGCCACAAGCTTTATGAAGCTGAACATAAGTGCCAACAATATTGATCTCTATAAAAAACTCTACCACAGGTATTTAATTTGCTGATTTCTCTTTAAAAAAATTTGTTTTATTGAAGTATGGGTGATTTACAATGTTGTAAATGTTCATTTCCACCAAACAGCAAAGTGACTCAGTTATACAAATACATGCATTCTTTTTCACATTCTTTTCCATGTGGTTTACACAAGATACTGAATATAGTTCCCCGTGGTATACGGTAGGACATTGTGATTTATATCCAACCTATATATAACAGTTTGCATCTGCTAATCCTAAAATTCCAGTCCATCTGCTTTTCCCTCCCCTTGGCAACCACAAGTCTGTTTCTACGTCTGTGAGTCTGTCTGTTTCTACATCTGTGAGTCTGTCTGTTTCATAGGTAAATTCATTTGTTTCATATTTTAGATTCCACATATAAGTGATATCATATTGCATTTGTCTCTCTCTGTCTGGCTTACTTCACCTAGTATGATCATTTCTAGGTCCATCCATGTTCCTGCAAAAGGAATTATTTCATTTTTTCTTATGGTTGAGTAGTATTCCATTGTATATATGTACCTCATCTTCTTTATACACTCACCAATAAGTGGATATTTAGGCTGCCTTCATGTCTTGACACTGTAAATATGCTGCAGTGAACACTGGGGTGCGTGTATCTTTTTGAATTATAGTTTTGTCTGGGTATATGCCCAGGAGTGGGATTGCAGGATAACATGGCACTTTTATTTTTAGTCTTTTGAGGAATCTCAAAATTAATCAAACTATTTGCATGGACCACAGCCATGTCTAACTCAACAAAACTATGAAGCATGCCATGTAGGGCCACCCAAGATGCGCGGGTCATGGTGGAGAGTTCTGACAGAATGTGGTCCCAACTACTTCAGTATTCTTGCCTTGAGAACCCCATGAACAGGATGCAAAGGCAAAAAGATAGGATACTGAAAAAGGAACTCCCTAGGTCCGTAGGTGCCCAATATGCTACTGGAGGTCAGTGGAGAGATAACTCCAGAAAGAATGAAGAGACAGAGTCAAAGCAAAAACAATGCCCAGTTGAGGATGTGACTGGTAATGGAAGTAAAGTCTGATGCTGTAAAGAGCAATATTGCATAGGAACCTGGAATGTTAGGTACATGAATCAAGGCAAATTGGAAGTGGTCAAACAGGAGATGGCAAGACTGAACATTGACATTTTAGGAATCAGTGACTAAAATGGATTGGAATGGGTAAATTTAACTCTGGTGACCACTACTGCAGGCAGGAATCCCTTAGAAGAAATGGAGTAGCCCTCATTGTCAACAAAAGAGTCCAAAATGCAGTACCTGGATGCAATCTCAAAAAGGACAGAATGGTCTCTGTTCATTTCCAAGGCAAACCATTCAATATCATAGTAATCCAAGTCTATGGCTCAACCAGTAAAACTGAAGTTGAATGGTTCTATGAAGACCCCTACAAGTCTTTCTAGAACTAACACCCAAAAAAGATGTCCATTTTATTATAGGGGACTGGAATGCAAAAGTAGGAAGTCAAGAAACTCCTGGAGTAACAGGCAATTTTGGTCTTGGAATGTAGAATGAAGCAGGGCAAAGACTAATAGAGTTTTGCCAAGAGAATGCACTGGTCATAGCAAACACCCTCTTCCAACAAGAGAAGACTCTACACATGGACATCACCAAATGGTCAATACCAAAATCAAATTGATCATATTCTTTGCAGTCAAAGATGGAGAAACTCTACACAGTCAGCAAAAACAAGACTGGGAGCTGTCTGTAGGTCAGATCATGAACTCCTTATTGCCAAATTCAGATTTAAATTGAAGAAAGTAGGGAAAACCACTAGGCCATTAAAGTATGACCTAAATCAAATCCTTTACGATTATACAGTGGAAGGGACAAACAGATTCAAGGGATTAGATCTGATAGACAGTGTGCCTGAAGAACTATGGACATAGGTTCGTGACATTGTACAGGAGGCAGTGATCAAGACCATCCCCAAGAAAAAGAAAAGCAAAAAGGAAAAGTGGTTGTCTGGAGAAGCCTCACAAATAGCTGAAAAAAGAAGAGAAGCTAAAGGCAAAGGAGAAAAGGAAAGATATACCCATTTGAATGCAGAGTTCCAAAAAATAGCAAGGAGAGATAAGAAAGCCTTCCTCAGTGATCAATGCAAAGAAAAAGAGGAAAACAATAGAATGGGAAAGACTAGAGATCTCTTCAAGAAAATTAGAGATACAAGGGAACATTTCATGCAAAGATGGGCACAATAAAGGACAGAAATGGTATGGACCTAACAGAAGCAGAGGAAATTAAGAAGAGGTGGCAAGAATATACAGAAGAACTATACAGAAAAGATCTTCATGACCCAGATGGCCACAATGATGTGATCACCCAGGCAGCAGACATCCTGGAATGTGAAGTCAAGTGGGCCTTAGGAAACATCACTACAAACAAAACTAGTGGAGGGGATGGAATTCCAGTTGAGCTATTCCAAATCCTAAAAGATGATGCTGTGATAGTGCTGCATTCAATATGCCAGCAAGTTTAGAAAACTCAGCAGTGCCCACAGGGCTGGAAAAGGTCAGTTTTCATTCCAATCCCAAAGAAAGGCAATGCCAAAGAATGTTTAAACTATCACACAATTGCACTCATCTCACAGGCTAGCAAAGTAATACTCAAAATTCTCCCAGCCAGGCTTTAACAATACGTGAACCATGAACTTCCAGATGTTCAAGCTGAAAAGGCAGAGGAACCAGAAATCAAATTGCCAACATTCACTGGATCATCAAAAAAGCAAGAGAATTCCAGAAAACCATCTACTTCTGCTTTCTTGACTACGCCAAAACCTTTGATTGTGTGGATCACAGCAAACTGTGGAAAATTCTTCAAAAGATGGGAATGCCAGACCACCTTACCTGCCTCCTGAGAAATCTGTATGCAGGTCAAGAAGCAACAGTTAGAACTGGACATGGAAAAACAGACTAGTTCCAAATAGGGAAAGGAGTGCATCAAGGCTGTATATTGTCACCCTGCTTATTTAACTTATATGCAGACTCCATCATGCAAAATGTCAGGCTGATGAAGCACAAGATGGAATCAGGATTGCTGGGAGAAATATCAATAAACTCAGATATGCAGATGACACCATCCTTATGGCAGAAAGTGAAGAAGAACTAAAGAGCCTCTTGATGAAAGTGAAAGAGGAGAGTGAAAATTTGGATTAAAACTCAATATTCAGAAAACTAAGATCATGGCATCGGTCTTATCATTTCATGGCAAATACATGGAGTAACAGTGAGAGGCTTCATTTCTTTGGACTCCAAAATCACTGCAGATGGTGAGTGCAGCCATGAAATTAAAAGATGCTTGCTCCTTGGAAGAAAATCTATGACCAACCTAGACAGCATATTAAAAAGCAGAGATATTACTTTGCCAACAAAGGTCCGTCTAGTCAAAGCCATGGTTTTTCCATTAGTCATGTATGGATGTGTGAGTTGGACTATAAAGTGCTGAAGAATTGATGCTTTTGAACTGTGGTGTTGGAGAAGACTCTTGAGAGTCCCTTGGACTGCAAGGAGATCCAACCAGTCCATTCTAAAGGAAATCAGTCCTGAATATTCATTGGAAGGACTGATGCTGAAGCTGAAACTTCAATACTTTGGCCACCTGATGGGAAGAACTGACTCACTGGAAGAGACCCTGATGCTGGAAAAGATTGAGGGCAGGAGGAGAAGGGGACAACAGAGGATGAAATGATTGGATGGCATCACTGACTCGATGGACTTTAATTTGAGCAAGCTCCAGGAGTTGGTGGTGGACAAGGAAGCCTGGCGTGCTGCAGGCCATGGAGTCACAAACAGTCAAACACGACTAAGCGACTGAACTAAATTGAACTGAGGAATTTCCTCACTGTTCTCCATAGTGGCTGCACCAACTTACATTCCCCCTGACAGTGTAGGAAGGTTCCCTCTTCTCCACAACCCGTCCAGCATTTGTTATTTGGAGACTTTTTAATGATGGCCCTTCTGACCAGTGTGAGGTGATACCTCATTGTTGTTTTGATTTGCGTTTCTCTAATAATTAGTGATGCTGAACATCTTTTCACGGGTATGTTGGGCATGGTTGTTTCTTTTTTCCTTTCAAAAACTTCAAATGAGTAGGGGATGTCTGGGAGAATCACCCTTAGAGTTTGATTTCTCTCTTGCTGGTGAGAGTTTGTCTGAGTTCCTCACAGGGAGAAGATTGGACTCTAAGTAGAACCTGTCACTCTGAGCATCTCTGCTTCATTCTAGGGAGGCGTTCGTGCTAAGTCGCTTCAGTCATGTTTGACTCTTTGTAGCCCACAAGGCTCCTCTGTCTATGGGATTCTTTAGGCAAGAATACTGGAGTGGGTTGCCGTTTCCTCCCCCATGGAATCTTCTCGACCCAGGGATCAAACCCACATCTCCTCCATTGCCGGCGGGTTCTTTACCATCAGCGCCACCTTGGGAAGCAGCTGTGGTCTACTGGCCACCTGTGTGTGCTTTCTGCCCTCCGGGGTATTGGGTAACATTACAGAGTGAAGATTCCTCTTTCCCAATTTTCTTCTCTCTGCAGACACTAGAGACAGCTTAGTGTGCGTCAAGGTGTGTGTCTAGGGGTCCAGAAGAATGTCTCATGATCCCCACTGGGGTGATCTACTCATCCTGGTTTTCGCAGGACCCTGCTGGTTTCACACTGGAATCTCTGCTTCCCAGAGGTCCTCTCAGCCCAGGCAGTGGGGAAGGTTGGTCCCCCAGCTCCAGCCGTGGAGTCAGAGGATGCTGTGTGAGGGCTGGGCCTGGGAGCTAGCGGCGACTCCAGTACGCCAGTGTCTCCTGTACCTGGAGGCCAACTTGCAGTGCTGGGAAGGTTGCAGTGTGTCCAATGGGTGGACGTGAACCTGAGTTAGTGCCAGGGTTGATGGTTTGACTAGTTAGGAGGGTGGGGGAAAGGGCTAGGCTTAAGCTACTCAGTTTGTGTTGCATATGTTTAAAATGTTTGCAGTCTTCCTAGAATCAGTCATGCTGGTGTTATTTAGTTACTAGTCCTGTCTGACTCTTTCACGACCACATGGACTGTAGCCCTCCAGTCTCCTCTATCCGTGGAATTTTCCAGGAAATAATACTGGAGAAGGTTTCCATGCCCTCCTCCAGGGGGATCTCCTTAGCCCAAGGATCAAACCTGGGTCTCTCCTGTTGCAGGCAGATTCTTTACCACTGAGCCACCAGGGAGTATGAAAGTGAAAGTGAAAGTGAAGTCGCTCAGTCCTGTCTGACTCTTTCGACCCCATGGACTAGCCTATCAGGCTCCTCCGTCCATGGGATTTTCCAGGCAAGAGTGCTGGAGTATTTTGCCATTTCCTTCTCCAAGGGATCTTCCTGACCCAGGAAACGAACCTGGGTCTCCCACATTGTAGGCAGACACTTTACCACTGAGCCACCAGGGAGTATAGAATACTGTTATCCAAATAGAAAGACACACAGCATACAGCTTCCGCAGCTCCCAGTTCCCCATCACTCATCCAAACCATGCCTTCCCCTCCCTGCTGGCCAGGGGCCAGGTGCTGTGTTTAGGGAAAAAAGGACAAGTCAAGCTTCCGCCTCCTTTTCTGTGAGTGGGAGACAGAAGCAGGTTTGTGTTCCTGGTAGCCCGGGGCACCTGAGCCTGGCCATCCCCAAGAATGTGTCAGGCTGAGCCTAGGAGGAAGGGTGTCCATGGCCAGGTGTGGCCATCAAAACAGCGGGCCGTGGTTTGCCCCGCTGAGAAGCTGAACACAGCTGCCTGGGCTCTTTGTAAATACCGTCTCTTTGTCTTGCTCGGTTACTGGGAACCAGGGCTGAGCAAGGGAGGGAAGGCTGCCACCTTGCGGTAACTGGTAAGATGGCCTTAGACTTTGGAGGGAAGAGGTCATTATTCGGCACGGGGGACCCGCATGCTCCTCAGGGGCTGGGAGGACTTCTTTCCTGTTTGCTTTCAGGTGTAGCACTTCGATCCTTGAACCTCGGGCTCCTGGGAGGGCTCGTCTGAGTGACTGCTTCGTGCTCTGAGGTTGCGTTTTTCTTCAGTCGCTTAGTCGTGTCTGACTCTTTGTGACCCCGTGGACTGCAGCACACCAGGCTTCCCTGTCTTTCACCATCTCTCAGAGTTTGCTCAGACTCATGTCCATTGAGTCGGTGATGCCATCCAACCATCTCGTTCTCTGTTGCCCCCTTCTGCTCCTGCCTTCAGTCCTTCCCAGCATCAGGGTCTGATGGCTGCACAGTGTGCCTCCACACAGGGAGAATGACCTGATGATCTTTAGAAACATCCGCTCTTAATGGGAGCATGTCTTCTCTCGGCATCTCGTGCCACCCAGCCAGAGCCAGCAGGACACACCTTGTCTTGGAACCATGGGTGTCTCAGTGGGAGGGTGTTAGAAGGGACTTGCAATGGGGTGTGGGCTTGTATTGAGTCATTTGGGGAAGGTTCCAGGAAGCTAGGCTTGGCCATGGATTGGATGCTGTCCAGAAATGAGGGGGATTCTATAGTTGGTACCCCAATGCTTTTTTGTCAGAAGGTGGGTTGTCATGAAGCCAGGCTGCTGCTGGGATTGGCAAAGACGCGCAGTCACTCATGCCAGCCAGTAGAGGGCGCTGTTGGTTACTGTGAGGTTTGGACCAGGTTCATGGGATGAAGGCTTCCCTGTTGGCTCAGAGGTTAAAGCGTCTGCCTGCAGTGCGGGAGACCCAGGTTCAATCCCTGGGTTGGGAAGATCCTCTAGAGAAGGAAATGGCAACCCACTCCAGTACTCTTGCCTGGAAAATCCCATGGACTGAGGAGCCTGGTGGGCTACAGTCCATGGGGTCGCAAAGAGTTGGACACGACTGAGCGACTTCACCTTCACCTTCACCTTAATGGGATGAATTACAAGCTGGAATCAAGCATACAGGAAGAAATATCAACAACCTCAGATATGCAGATGATATGAGGCTAATGGCAGAAAGTGAAGAGGAACTAAAGGGCCTCTTGATGAGGGTGAAAGAGGAGAGTGAAAAAGCTGGTTTAAAAGTCAACATTTAATAAATGAAGATCATGGCATCTGGTCCCATCACTTTATGGCAAATAGATGGGGAAAAACTATGGATGGTGACTGCAGCCTTGAAATTCAAAGATGCTTGCTTCTTGGAAGGAAAGCTATGACCAATCTAGATAGGATATTAAAAAGCAGAGGCATCATTTTGCTGACAAAGGTCCATATAGTCAAAGTTATGGTTTTTCCAGTAGTTATGTACAGATATGAGAGCTGGAAGAAGGCTGAGTGCCAACGAATTGATGCTTTTGAATTGGGCACTGGAGAAAACTCTTGAGAGTCCCTTGGACAGTAAGATCAAACCAGTCAGTCCTAGAGGAAATCAACCCTGCTTATTCACTGGAATGACTGATGCTGAAGCTGCAATACTTTGGCGAGCTGATGCAAAAAGCCAACTCATTGGAAAAGACTCATCAGAGGAGAGATTGAGGGCAGGAGGAGAAGGAGTGACAGAGGATGAGATGGTTGGATGGCATCATCAACACAAAGGACATGAGTCTGGGCAAACTCCAGGAGATAGTGAAGGACAGGGAAGCCTGGCATGCTGTAGTCCATGGAGTCGCAGAGTCGGATGTGACTGAGCGACTTAACAACAACCTGGGATTGTGTGATGGGTGTACCTGTGTCCTGCTCTGCCATGTAACACTGATCTGGCCCCACACGAACTGATTGTGTTCAAAATAACCTCGCCAGCTTCAAGCACCTGGGTGTGAACACTGCTTTCCTTCTCAGCGTGTCAGGAGAACATTCAGTACATAGCGTTTTTCAGGTCTACTAAATCTTTCTACTTTTCCATTCATTCTATTAATTTTTGAGAGCTTGATATTGAAATTCCAATGAAAAATCTTCATCTACTTAAAAATAATTGTAGTATATAGTAGAATGATATGTAACTGTGTTCTGTATTTTCCAAATTTGCGGTAAATGTGTTATCATACTTCCAAAATTTAAAAAATAAAAAAGGAAAGAAAAAAAGGAACACTGCCAGCTTCAAATACCTGGGCATCAATGCTGCTTCTCTTTTCAACATGTTGGAGAAAATTCAGTGTACAATGGAATGCAATGGTTATTTCTTTTCATCTGTAACCTGGAATATTTGCCTCCCAAGGAGTAACTCTTCTTCTATTCCCAGGCAAATGGTTGTATAATTTTCTGTGCAGTTCATATAAAGCAGTTACAAGAAGCTGGAAGTTTACAAAAGTCTTCCTTACAAAATTAAAGGATGATTTTAAACTCTAAGAAAAAAATAACAGCAGATATGATGTGTGCTTTGACTTGCACGATTGAATGACTAACATACACACACACAATGTGTGATTATCTTCACAACCACCTTTGGTACTATTATTAGCCCATTCTGTTGATGGGGAAATCGAGGCACAGAGAGGTTAAGTGCCTTGCCCAAGGTCACACAGCTTGGATTTTAACCCTCCAGTTTGATTTGGTGTCTACTCTTTACTACTGTCCCCCTATGTATGTCGGTTTACTTTCTCTATTCATGTCTTCAATTGCAAACTCTTCTATATCTAAAGAGGCAGGGAGTGAGAACATTGGAAGAAAATGTTTATTTCTAAGTATTTTGAGAATCAAGTGTCTTGATTGTTATAGTGACCAGAATTTCCCCCTCTTCTTTTGCAGCGATGTCTGTCCTTCAAAAACAGTGGTTTCTTTACGCTGTATAGGTAAGTGATTCTTGGTTTTCTGTTTTGTGTTTCTAAAATGGGATACATTTTGGTATCCCATTTGATACCAAAATCAAATGGTATCAAATTTGATACCTTACTGAAATGTATCCCAGTGTGTCTTTGGGGGACTTGGAGATAGAAGGTGGAGTAACGCATCAGGACATGCCCAGCACCCTGCCCAAGGGTTCCCGTTCTTGAATCTGGATAACTTTAGATACCTACTGCTTTGGTCCAAGAACCAGTTGTCCCCTGAGGACAGACAAGCTTCAGTGGTGGACGAGCCCTCTCTGTGGTGTCCACATTGTGGGGCTGGAGACCCATGGGTGTCCCCATTCCAGCATTTGGGCTAATTATAGTTTCCAACCATTTCGGGCTTCCCTGGTGGCTCAGACTGTAAAGAATCTTCCTGCACTGCGGAAGACCTGAGCTCAATCCCTCTGTCAGGAAGATCCCTTGGAGAAGGAAATGGCAACCCACTCTAATATTCTTGCCTGGAAAATTCCATGGACAGAGGAACCTGATGGGCTACAATCCATAGAGTCACAAAGAGTTAGACATGACTGAGCCCCTAACACTCACATTTTCCAAACCTTTTATGGGTATGGAGGATACTGTCCTGAGCTCCTTTCTCTGGTATGGCCCCATCCTCTTCCCGTATGGGTCTCGGGCCTGAAGCTTGGATTCCCAGTTTGAACAGGTGAAGCTAGCAGTCGCTTCATGGTGAACACCATTCCCCAGTGGTCCTGGCAGTAACTTCCCACACAGGTTGGTTCAAGCTTCTTTAGGTACCAGGAGAGCGTGGTGCCTGCCCTGCCCTCCTGCCCACGCCATCCACCTTGTGATGGTTTGAGAGCAGTGCATAGGAGAAAAGCCCTCCTTAGCTTTGTTCAGGAATCTTGGGGTCTCTGAGCATTCAAGGGGGTCCCAGGGCCTTTGTTATCTGCCCTGCTACATGGGTATCTGGGAGATGCTGATGGAATCACTCAAGTGCCAAACAACAGGTGGCATCCAGGGCTATCAGAAGTGGTGCTTCCTGGGGGTGGCTGTGGGAGTGGGGTGGGGTGGTTGCTGGAGGAGTGTCCTCTGGCCCTCCACCCCAGCCGGAAGAGACCAGGCAGCGTTTTCTAAAGTCAGAGCCCAAAGAAACAGGCACAAGAGGAGATAATGGTCACCCTGCAGCCAGGCCGGAACCTTGGGATGGGAACTGTCTGGGCACACAGTGGGGCAGGTGTCCGGGGAAGGCAGGAAGGTGAGGCGGCAAGGGGCGTAGTGGGATTGGGTGAGGGCGGCCCTGCCTTGCTCACTGGCCGGCTGCACTGTGCTTGTCGCTCTCAGAGTGCGGGGTCTCCGTGAAGACGAGCCGCCAGAGCCGGATCGTGGGGGGATCGAATGCTGACCCGGGCGAATGGCCCTGGCAGGTTAGCCTGCACGTGCAGGGCATCCACGTCTGCGGGGGCTCCATCATCACCCCGGAGTGGATCGTGACAGCCGCGCACTGTGTAGAGGAGTAAGTCTCGAGGAGGCGGGGCCTGAGAAAGGGGGCGTGGCTGAGGGAAGGGGCCGAACCAGAGGAATAGGGGGCGGAGCCTGGGCTTCTGCGGTGGCTCTGCCGGAGGCCTTGAGCAAAGTCCATGACTCTGCAGGCTCCGGTTTCCTTGGGGATAACTGGGGCTTCTAAGGGCGCCTCCCTGGTGTCACAGGGAAGGTCAGATGACTTGTGAAGTACGTGAAACTGTGGCCAACACATCCCATAGCGTGTCCATGGCTTTGAGTCAGCACAGGGATGCGGGGTAAGCCTGGGGTGATGCTATGATCAGAACGAATTCCAGTCCACAGTCTTCTCAGCTCGGTCCTATCCTTCCTGAGGCCACTGCCCTCTCGACAGGTTTGGGCTTCCTGGGTGCTCGTCCCCAGAGAGACACTCAGAGAATCTTGGAGACACTCAAACCTCCGGCTGTCCTGCCAGAAGGTTCTCTGTGATCCATTAAGCAGCCTGGGCCCCAGAGTTGCCCATACAGATGTGTGGGGAGGGGTGAGGGTGGCCATCATTTATAGTGTTAGCTTTTGTAGAAGATACTGTTCTTTCTCCTTTTTTCTTAAACAAGGAAATTTTTTTGGTCACATGGATATTTTGAAAAACCCTCACTCATGGGAGCTGTTTGTCATGTTTAGAGTGAGGCTAGGTCTGACTTGGCTGTTCCCTGACTGATTAGCCTCAGACAGTTCACCCCAGGTGTCTGACAATAGCGTCGGCACCTGTAAGTCAGGTGTGCTGTTTTGAGGGTTGTTGCAAAGGTTGAAGGAAGGAGTGTGTATAACTCAGGAGTGTCCCTTCCTTCCATCCATAAGATTCCATGGGCTCTAAGACTTGGGATTTTCTTGGAAGGGAAGCACCCAAAAGAAGGCAGTGCCTAGGTGGTTATTAGACTCAGAGTCTACTCCCCAGTACACATTTATTAAGCACCTACTGTGTGCCAGGAGATGTTCTAGTATATAAAGATAAGTAAGACCCAGTCATGCTGGAAATGGGGTTTAAAACCTCAGGGAGACGTTTAGATTCAAGAATAAGTTGGGCTTCCCAGGTGGTGCTAGTGGTAAAGAACCTGCCTGCTGATGCAGGAAATGTAAGAGACATGGGTTTGATCTCTGGGTCAGGAAGTCCCCTGGAGGAGGGCAGGCAACCCACTCCATTATGCTTGCCTGGAAAATTCCATGAACAGAGGAGCATTGCAGGCTATAGTCTATAGGGTCACAAAGAGTCAGACATGACTGAAGCGACTTAGCACACACGCATAAGTGTTCTTGGAACTGCGAGGGTTTGCAGGCTGGTACAGAAATACGGGAGGAAAATGATTCACTGATGAAGTAAAGAAGAGGGCTGTGGGAGGGTGAGGCTGTGTAAGATGGGGAAAGAGAAGAGCCTGAGACCATTCTGGTGTGGCTTCTGAGAAGTCATGTCGCCTCGGGGGCTGGTGACTTTTGAGAACTGTGGAATGAGTGTTGTGTATTTGCAGTTCTTACATGCTGAGCGGTGTTCCTCTCTGTCTTCCAGACCTCTTAACAATCCCAAGATCTGGGCCGTCTTTGCCGGAATCTTGAAACAATCTTACATGTTCTATGGAAGTGGATACCGAGTAGCAAAAGTGATTTCCCACCCAAATTATGATTCCAAGACCAAGAACAATGACATCGCTCTAATGAAGCTGCAGACGCCTCTGACATTCAATGGTGCGTACCTGTGTTCCAGCAGCCCAGGGTGTGTGAACAGTTCGGACCAAGTCTTAGGAGGCTGACTGGAAATAAAGTGTGCTGTGAAGACTGGATGGAGGACATGTGCATTGAGCTACAGTGTGCAGGGCTGGGGGAGGGGATGACTGCTAGGAGGAGGGTTTAGCAGAGACTGAGCCGCCCCAAAGTGTGCCTGTGGCCACCAAGCGATGCAACCACCACCACGCTTTTCCTCCACCACACAGTGATGACTTAGCAAACATGCACGTCTACAAAAGTCTTTTCATGATCAGAGTCTGGTCAGTGGCAGTTGACACTGTGCCTTTAATTATAATACACTGATCATTTAACTTCATCATCATCAGTTTAGTCAGTAGCTGATACAGCCCTGTCGTGCCCAGTGTCAACTATTTGCATGACAGGACTGTTGACTGCTGACCTTCAGCTGTTGACTTCAGTTTTCCCAAACCCTAACTTCCAGAGATGAACTTCTTGTCTCTTAGAAAAAGGGTCCTGGCAGGGAGAGGAAGAAGATGCTAGGCACATTGGAATCTAGAAGTTTCCTTGGGCCACAGGCTGGTGGTCCCTGGCCCGGTGCATGCACATGGGAAGGTCCAGGTGGAGACCATCGCCCAAGGCCTTCGGTTAGACCAGACCTGCTCATGGCGTTTTCTTTTCATGAAACAGACAAAGTGAAGCCAGTGTGTCTGCCCAATCCAGGCATGATGCTGGAGCCAACTCAGTCCTGCTGGATTTCCGGGTGGGGGGCCACCTACGAGAAAGGTGAGTCTCCCGGCACAGGGTCTGCAGGTCCCATGAATCAGCATGGGTTCAGAAGTGGAAGATCTAGGTTTTGATTCTGGTTCTACCACTGAGTGATTGGATGATTTGGGGGTGATTCACCCAGGCTATTTGCCTCAGTTTCTCTACATGTTAGATGGGAAAATCCTACCTGCCCTACCTACCACAGTGCCCTGATTAAGGTCAAATGCAAAGACTTCCCTGGTGGTTCAGTGGTTAAAACTTCACTTTCCAGTGCAAGGGGTATGGGTTCAATCCCTCGTCAGGTAGCTAAGATCCCACATGCCTCGTGGTCCAAAAACCAAGATATAAAGCAGAAACAATACTGTAACAAATTCAATAAAGACTTTTTAAAAAATGGTCCACATCAAAAAATTAATTAAGAAAAAATATCAAGTGGAACAGTGAGTGGAAACTGCGTTTTGGAGTGTAGAGGCCACCTAAACGTGAGAGGCACATGGCCCACCGTGTTCAAGTCACATAGTCATTAACGGGCTGCCTGGAAGTCTGCCAGCCTTTGATGCTGAGGATAACAGTCTTGGTGAGGATGGGCCTGTGTGACTGGCTGCAAGTCATCAAAGCCTAGTCCTCCTGCCCTGACCACACAGAGGGGAAGAGGCTCTAGACTCTCCTGACACAGGCTGGCCCTGCTGCCTTCAGTTATAATTTGGTTTATCTCTGATAACCTTTTTCAAATGAATAGATCCAGACTGTTTCCTTTATATGGAGCATTGGGTGTACTTGAGTTCAGTTCAGTCGCTCAGTTCTGTCTGACTCTTTGCAACCCCATGGACTGCAGCACACCAGGCTTTGCTGTCCATCACCAATTCCCAGGGTTTGCTCACACTCATGTCCATTGAGTTGGTGATGCCATCCAACATCTCATCCTCTGTCGTCCCCTTCTCCTCCTGCCCTCAAGCTTTCCCAGCATCAGGGTCTTTTCTAAGGAGTCAGTTCTTCACATCAGGTGGCCAAAGTATTGGAGCTTTAGGTTCAGCATCAGTCCTTCCAATGAATATTCAGGACTGATTTCCTTTAGAATTGACTGGTTTGATTGACTCTCAAGAGTCTTCTCCAATACCACTGTTCAAAAGCATCAGTTCTTCCATGCTCAGATTTCTTTATAGTCCAATTATCACATCCATGCACAACTACTGGAAAAACCATATCTTTAACTAGATGGACCTTTGTTGACAAAATAATGTCTCTGCCTTTTAATATGCTATCTAGGGTGGTCATAGCATTTCTCCCAAAGAGCAAGCATCTTTTAATTTCATGGCTGCATTCACCATCTGCAGTGATTTTGGAGCCCCCCAAAATAGTTTCTCACTGTTTCCATTGTTTCTCCATATGTTTGCCATGAAGTGATGGGACTGAATGCCATGATCTTAGTTTTCTGAATGCTGAGTTTTAAGCCAACTTTTTCACTCTCCTTTTTCACTTTCCTCAAGAGGCTTTTTAGTTTTTCTTCACTTTCTGCCACGAGAGTGGTGTCATCTGCATATCTGAGGTTTTTTGATATTTCTCCCGGCAATCTTGATTCCAGCTTGTGCTTCTTCTAGCCCAATGTTTCTCATGATGTACTCTGCATATAAGTTAAATAAGCAGGGTGACAATATACAGCCTTGCCTTTTTTGATTTGTAACCAGTCTGTTTTTCCATGTCCAGTTCTTTCTGTTTCTTCTTGACTTGCATAAGATTTCTTAGGAGGCAGGTAAAGTGGTTTGGTAGTCCCATCTCTTTAAGAATTTTCTGCACTTTGTCGTGATTCATACAGTCAAAGGCTTTGGCATCGTCAAAAAAGCAGAAGTAGATGTTTTTCTAGAACTCTATTGCTTTTTCAATGATCCAAAGAAGGTTGGTGATTTGATCTCTGGTTCCTTTGCTTTTTCTAAATCCAACTTGAACATCTGCAAGTTCATGGTTCATGCACTGTTTAAGCCTGGCTTGGAGAATTTTGAGCATTACTTTGCTAGCGTGTGAGATGAGTGCAATTGTGCAGTAGTTTGAACATTCTTTGGCATTGCCTTTCTTTGGTATTGGAATGAAAACTGACCTTTTCCAGTCCTGTGGCCACTGCTGTGTGTGGATGTGGTTAGTGGTACATTTATATTAATATATTGTTTACATCCTTCCAGAAGTATTTAGGGCACACCTACAAGGAATTCTTTAAAGCAGGGATCTCAGACCTCAGGCCATGGACTGGTGCTAGTCAGGGATCTGTTAGGAACCAGGCCACACAGGAGGAGGTGAGCGGCGGGTGAGCAAGCAAAGTTTCATCATATTTATGGCTACTCCCCATTACTTTCATTACCACATTATCACAATGTTCTAATAATAGAAACAAAGTGCACAATACATGTAATGCACTTGAATCATCTGGAAACCATTCCCCCCCCCCACCTCCCTGGTCCATGGAAAAACTATCTTCTACGAAACTGGTCCCTGGTGCCAGGAAGGCTGGGGACCACTGATTTAAAGCAAGGTGAATAGTACACGGGTGGAGCGACTTAGAGAAAGAAGGGAGAAATGGCAACTGGGCTGAGTATCTTGGCATCTGGACTAGAGAAGCTCCTGGGTTGATCCTTCCAGCTGTGAGCAAGTTTCCCCAGCAGCCAAGACCAAAGGAAAAGTCAGCCATGATCTGTGGGGCACCTTCCAAGGGCTGGGAGAGCAATGGTGAGCAAACTAAAACAAAACCTCTGCCTGCAGAAGCTTACATTCTCCTATGGGCACTGGGGGGCAAATTATGCTCAGATAGGAAATGAGAAACTAGGTGCTTTCAAACAGTGGAGGCTTGTCACAGTGAGGGGTGGTCAGGGAGGGCTTCCCAGAAGAGGGGACATTTGAGCTAAAACAAACATGACAAGAACGTCTTAGGAACAGAAGGGCCAGTGTGGCCAGGGCATGATGAACCAGGGGCGAGGGGGCAGTCTGGAGTCAGGTTGCATAGGGTATTGTAGGCTATGATGATAACACTGGCTTCTAATCCAGGTGGGCCAGGGAGCTGCTAGGGAGTGACATGGTTGGATGGTTATGTAGGGACTCACAGAAAATGTGACAGCATGGTGAAGGGACCACTGCCACATCCTGCGAGGCAAGAAGGTGGCCAGACCAGGGAGGTGGGTGTGGGGGTAGGGGCAGAGCTGCCAAATCTGTTGATGGATGGAGTGCCATGGGAGAGTGAGGAGTCTTGGGGGGCCTGCTTCGTGCTCGTGATCTGAGCCCCATGATGGGGCATGGGGCCACTTCCCAAGTTGAGGAGGATCACGTGGCATGGCTTAGGGTGGAGGAGCACTCCGGAAGAGGCCCTGCTTCAGCCCCCAAGCCCACAGAGCCTAGAAAACCTCTGTGTAACAGGTGGGTGGTGGAGACACCAGAGACCTGCAAGTGATTGGAGGTCTCCACATGCAGGGAGCGAGGGCAGGCAGTCAGGAGTGGAGCATCGCGTGGGGTTGAGAAAGGTTAGGGTGCTTGAGGTGGAAACACAGGCGCTCCTGGTGTCACCCTGGGAACTGTCCAGAGAAGAGAGAGTGATGGAGGAGAAGTGATCCCAGGGAACCACGTGGCTGGGTGATGAGCAGGCGACTCTAGGACACAGTTGGAGCTTGGTCCACAGCCCAGAGGCAGGTAGTCCTCCCCAAAACACAATCTAGAGTCGCTTTAAACATAAGCCCCAGCACGTGGCTGGGTGATGAGCAGGCGACTCTAGGACACAGTTGGAGCTTGGTCCACAGCCCGAGGCAGGTAGTCCTCCCCAAAACACAATCTAGAGTCGCTTTAAACATAAGCCCCAGCAGTTGAAAGGTACCTGGGTTCCTCAGGAGCCGGCTTGGGAGGAGTGGCGTGGCCATATGTCCACGTGTGAGGACAGGCTTCCTGTGAGAGCCATGCCGTCTTTTGTTGCAGGGAAGACCTCGGATGACCTGAACGCGGCCAAGGTGAACCTCATTGAGCCCTGGAAGTGCAACAGCAAGTACGTGTACGACCACCTCATCACGCCCGCCATGATCTGTGCAGGCTACCTGCAGGGCACCGTCGACTCCTGCCAGGTGACGACCAGCTGGGCCTTGCCCGGCTCCCCCTGGGCCCATGAGGTGCATTCCTCCCCTACCTGGCGCCCGGGGTTGGAGGAGACCCGGAGACGCTCCCGTCACCCCGCTGAGCCCTCATCCCGCCTTCTTGCCCTCTGGCCTGTGTGGCTGTGGATTGACTTCCGTTCTGTAACCTGCTGTGTCCCCCAGGGTGACAGTGGAGGTCCTCTGGTCACACTGAAGAACAGTGTCTGGTGGCTGATCGGAGACACGAGCTGGGGGTCGGGCTGTGCCAAGGCGTACCGACCGGGAGTGTACGGGAACGTGACGGTGTTCACAGACTGGATCTATCGGCAAATGAGGGTAACCTTTCCGTCCTCCTGATTGGCTCCCCACTTCACTGTGTCAGAGCCCGAAGGTCTAGGAAGTGTGGTCCTGTGACAGGTGGCACCCCTCCCCTACGCGTTTGGATGAAAACTTCCAGGGCCCAGCTTTGCAGGGTCCAGGATTACTTGTGCTGGGCTTGCTTCTGGCTCTTATAGCTCCATTCACCTACTCAGATGTCATTGCAACAAACTTCTGGAGATGGGCAGAAAGCAGAGTGAGGCTGCCAGGCATGATTCGGCCCTAACCTTCTCTGGGCTGTCACAGGTACCCAGGGGAGCAGCTGGGGTCTCTGGTACAAGGAGAGGGCATGAGAAGGGAAAGATCCCAGGGGTTCCTGGTGCCCTGCTGCCTCTGGCTTCTAGCCTGGTGCATGATACTCAGTCTTGTGTTCTGTCCAGATCCTGGGTGAGGACACAGATTACCATGTGTCCATCGCAGGGACCTTGGGACTGGGCGGTGCTCACAGATTTTGGCTCCTTCCAGGGCTAGGTTCCAGGTGAAAGTCCTGTCTCCCTCAAGTCTCCAAAGGTGCCCAGGTGCCAGAGATGGGGCAGAAGCCGAGAGCAGTGCCTGCTGAGGCATGGCCTACATCTCTCCTGAGCCAAAACCTAAGACCTAACACTTTCAAGTGACTTGGGGCCCAGCCAGTCTCCACCCCGCAAAGGGCCAAGTTCTGGAAATTCATGACCCCCACTTCCCACTGAGGACCTGCATGATGCAGGGAAGCTGGGAGGGGGTCCTGGGGAGACTGGGCGGGGAGGTGAGGCAGGCCATGGGGTGACTGTCCCTCCAGGATGAGAGAGCGAATAGGCACTGTGTGTCTAGGCAATGTTGGTGGCTCAGCAGCGGGAAGTGGTGGGGGGGAGGCGGCTGGATGACAACAGAGGAGGTGAGGTAGAAAGCAGGACTACTTAGACCGTGGATGACTTTCAGTGGCTAAGGTCATGCTTGGTTGGCCCAGAGATGCCTGTGTCCCAGCGGTGCTGAGTCATTGGACCACCCCCCCTCCACATCCCGGCCTCTCCTGTCCCTGGGCCTTTACACATGCCGTTCTCCTCCATTGTCAGTCTAACCCAACCTTCATGCTGTAGAAAAAAATATCCCTTTGTCTTATTTTTTTGATAATTTATTTACTGAATTCTTGGCTGTGCTGGATCTTCGTTGCTGCATTGTGGTGAGCGGGGGTTACTCTCTCGTGGTGTGAGCAGGCTTCTCATTGCAGTGGCTTCTCTTATGGGGGGGCGGGGTTCCCAGTGGTAACGAACCTGCCTGCCAGTGCAGGGAGACGTAAGAGACTTGAGTTCGATCCTTGGGTTGGGAAGATCCCCTGGAGGAGGGCACAGCAACCCACTCCAGTGTTCTTCTTAGAGAATCCCAGGGATAGAGGAGCCTGGCGGGCTTCGGTCCATGAGGTCACAAAGAATCCGGCATGACTGAAGCAATGTAGCGTGCACTCTTGTTGTGGAGCACAGGCTCAGGGGCACAGGCTCTAGATCCCAGGCTCAGAAGTTGGGGTACGTGGGCTTAACTGCTCCGAAGCATGTGGTATCTTCCTGGATCAGGGATAGAACCTACGTCTCCTGTGTTGGCAAGTGGACTCTTTACCACTGAGCCACCGGGAAAGCCCTCCCTGTCAATGTAGGGGAAAAATAATTTTCTACCTTTGTTTGTCTTAAGAAAATAACATCGTTTCTTTTTCCTTTTTGAACAGGCAAACAGCTAATCTGTACGGCCTGGGTCCTTGACAACATTCCACAAGAAAAAGAAGGGGCTGATTTTGAATCCCCGTGCATTACGTATTTTTTGAAGTGATTCCAGGTCCTTTTGTTTTTATGCAATCATGATCCTGTATGTCTTGGCCCTTTCCACAGTTCTGTGCAGACCCCGTGGCTCCCTTACCCCCGGGGCCCACCCTTCCAGAACCCTCGTCTGACCGGGGAGGCTGGCTGGACGTGGACGGCAGAGTCAGCACAGAGCAAGGGGACGGGGTCTGCCCCGCGGGGACCTCCCCTCTAAGCCCCACTCCAGGGACCCCTCTTGGATGCACAGGGGGCTGGCGACTTCTCAGCTGCTGGACAGCTTGAGAAAGGAAGGGGAAAAACCTGGCAGAACCTGCAGGGGCCAGCCTCTGGGGCCACTGCTGGTGAGGCCACTTGGGGTAGCCCCAGGGCCTGTCTCCCCACGAGGGAATTTGATGAACATTCTTGAGTGCCTTCTTAGCAGCCCAGAGTGCTGGCTGGAAATAAAGGGACCAGCTCTTCACAGGTGATGACTTGATAGCCACTTGAAAGGGGACTCAAACCTTTTTCTTTTGGGGGGGTGTGTAGACAGAGCCCTGGGAACATATGTGATCACCCCCAGCATTGCTGGGGGCCCCCCACCCAGGAGACCCGCCTTGCTCTCCAGTCTCTCCCTGGCCTCCCTTAAAGATGGTGCAATGCCCTGGGCCCCCACTGAGGTCCTCACCCCAAGTCGGGTGCCTGCTGACCTTCTTAAAGCCTGCTAATCATTCACCTGGAAATCGAGCTCCCCAGGGAAATCAGGGATACTAATTAAAGAAACACTGTTTCCTGTAAAGCGTCTACCTGTTACTACCTCAGTGCCCATGAAACCGGGCGGTAGTCCTACTCTTAGCTTTTTGAAGTTACTGCTGCCTTTGCTTGTGTGAGCAGTGGCCGACTTGAGCTGCTTTCACAAAGTGACTGCTCCCAGTTTAATGTTCCGTAAATGTTGTCCTGAAGCACAGCACCTGGGCTTGTGAGAAAGGAGAGGGGTGTGTGTGGGCCTCCCCCGGCCCCTTCCAACCACTCCTCAAGTTCCCCTTCAGGGGAGAGTCAGGCTTCAGTGGCCAAGTGTGAAGCGTAAACATGGATGCCGTGAGGTCCTGCCTCCTCTCCGACACACTGGTTTCGCAGAACGGCTTGAGTGATTCTGCACTAGGACTTGACCTTGGAGTGGAAGTCAGGACGATCCGCTAGCAGGATGCTCGGGCAGCAGCATCCCCAGGGGCCATCCTGATCTGCCTGCTCCCGAGTCAGATTTTAAAAAGCGTCATCATGGTGAGCAAGCATTCCTTCTTTAGTGCTTCTTTTAATTTATGTGACCACTGTTTGTTCTCTGTTTTGTATCTTTTTTAAACTGTAAAATTCAATTGTGAAAAACTGTACAAATAAATTATGCATTTTTTTTTGCAAACATGTAGCAAGCAGAACCAGTCTGCATTTCTGCATTGGGCCTTGATGTCAGGGCAGCCGCTGCGTGGCGGGTTGGCAGGGGGTGAGGTCAGGTGGGGTGGGGCAGATGTGGTCTCCTGGCTGCCCTGCTGGCCTCCACAGCTTGTCCTGTAGGACAGCAGAGTGAAAGTGTTAATTGCTCAGCCTTGTCCAATTCTTTGTGACCCCATGGACGTAGCCTGCCAAGCTCCTCTGTCCATGGGATTCTCCAGGCAAGAATATTGGGGTGGGTAGCCATTCCCTTCTCCAGGGGATCTTCCCGACCCAGGGATTGAATCCAGGTCTCCTGCATTCCTGGCAGATTCTTTACCATCTGAGCCACCAGGGAAGGCAGCAGTCCCCAACTTTTTGGCACCAGGGACCAGTTTCATAGAAGACAATTTTCTCATGAACTGGGATGGTTCAGGTGGAGTGATAGGAAGCGGCCAGTGAACTTTCCCATTGCTACTCACCTCCTGCTGTGCAGCCTGGACCAGTACTAATCCTAGGGGCCGGGGACCCCTGCTATAGGAGGTAACCAAGCTCCTTAAGGAGCATCACCTGTACCTCCCATTTCTCCCAGATATGGACCCTGAGACCCAACTCCCTTCTAGAACTCTCTGCCCAGTGAATGCAGAGTCCGCAGATTCTGCCTTCTCAAACTTGAGTCTAGCATCTCCTCCCCTAAAATTCCTGTGAGCTCATGGCAGCAGAGCTGCTTCCTTACCATGTGTCTTAGCCCTCAGAGTTGTGACCACAGGTAGGAGAGAGAGGGAGGGTAAATGTTTTCCTGCCGGGAAGAGAAATCCACTCATGTTCTTCAAGTAGCCCAAATCTGGCAAGTCCCAATGTGTAAAAGGTGATTGGAGAGAATTGTCTGCGTTATGTCAGTTTGTGTTAAAATTACGGTGAAAGTTGTAATAAAAAAGTAAAGAAAACACATATTTTGTTAGATAATATTTTTTTAAAGATTTTTTGTTTTGTCCTTGATGTGGGTCATCTTTAAAATCTTTTATGCTACAACTCCAATACTTTCACCACCTGATGCTAAGAGCTGACTCATTGGAAAAGACCCTGATGCTGGGAAAGATTGAAGGTAGGAGAAGGGGACGACAGAGGACGAGATGAGATGGTTGGATGGCATCACCAACTCCATGATCACTCCGGGAGATGGTGAAGGACAGGGAATCCTGGAGTGCTGCAGTCCATGGGGTCACAAGAGTCGGACATGACTTAGCAACTGAACAACGATAGCAAAAGGGGACAAGTAGGGGCAGGTGCCTGCCAGCCTGGTCGCCATAGAACTTTGTTTACTGTATGTTTGCTTAAAGACACCTTATTGGTAGATACTGTTAATTCATTAACATTGAACACATGGCCAGCAACTCCATAACTGACTCCTAAAGGACGCTTCTCTAGCGCACATGTTTTGTCTGGAGGGCGCAGCCAGCCTTCCTGCACTTAGGAGGTTAGACAGCACTTTCCATTCTGCTTGGGGCCATTTCAACAGTGACATCACCATCTGAAAATACAAAAATGCTAAACAACATGGTGCTAAATAAACTGAAAAGGATACTTGTTTACAGTCTGAGCTGAAACAGGAAGGCAGGGTAGCCATTTTCAAACTCAATCAGCAGTTCAATATTTTTGCTCCTTTGCAAAAGGAGCAAAAGGTGTCCACGAAAGCGCTGCTAGTGTTCATTTGGGGTAACAAACCAACTTTAATGAGCAGGTAGATCTACCAGTAAGGAATCTGCGAATAATGAAGATGGACTGTGTCCTCAAAGTGTCCACGTGGCAGGGTAGTGGACATCTTTTTCAGTTGTATTTCTCATTTTGGAGTCCTCCTCCCCTGAGTGGCTTTAATTTTGAATTAAGCTGATTTCACTTAAAAGATCCAGCCAGGGGGCTTTCCTGATGGTCCAGTAGCTAAGACTCTACATTCCCAATGCAGGAGGACTGGGTTTAATCCCAGGGTGGAATAGATCCCACATGCCACAGCAAAGATCAATGATCTTGCGTGCGGCAACTAAAACCTAGCGTAGCCAAATGAATAAATATAAACAACAAAGAAAGATCCAGCCTGAACGGTGAAACTAGGGAAATAGATATTTTTGTATTTAAACCTTTACAAGAGACATACATTAATTTGCTTAATATAAATTAACCCAAAATACTAAAGTGGACACACGAGTATTAAAGGTGTGGAATCTGTGTTGATCATTTTGTGGATTCTTGCGCTGGGGAAGTAGGTGAGTTTCCAGGGTGGAGAACGAATTAACTTTGATTTGATTCTCACTGAGCTGTTATGGGGGAGGGGGCACAGTCCTGCCTTAAATTCAGGTATCTGGTCTGTTCTCAGCACCTCCCTGGTTCTCCTGGGGTTGCCCTGATCTGGCTCGAAAGTCAGAGACTATTCTGACCAAGGCTTCACCCTGGACCTGGTTTTGTGAAGAGCCACACATACACACATATACTCCCGGTTGGAGTCCTGTCCCACAGCCACAGTCCTTTTCTGCTCTGGACACAGAGACGGTGACATATGATGTGGTAAAGGCCAGAGCTCTTCCCCCAGTGTGCCCAGTATTTTAAGAAAAATGTGAAATTCATGCTACTTCCAAAGTAGTTCAGTTCAGTTTGGTCGCTCAGTCATGTCCAACTGTTTGCAACCTCATAGACTGCAGCACATCAGGCTTCCCTGTCCATCACCATCTCCTGGAGGTTGCTCAATCCATGTCCATTGAGTCGGTGATGCCATCTAACCATCTCATCCTCTGTCGTCCCCTTCTGCCTTCAATCTTTCCCAGCATCAGGGTCTTTTTCAATGAGTCAGTTCTTCGTATCAGATGGCCAGAGTATTGGAGCTTCAGCTTCAGGATCCAATGAATATTTAGGACTGATTTCCTTTAGGATTGACTGGTTGGATCTCCTTGCTTTCCACAGGACTTTGAAGAGTCTTCTCCAATACGACAGTTCAAAAGCATCAATTCTTTGTTTTAAAAAGTCACTAATGTACCAGCTGTGCCTACTTTCTCTGACTCTGCAACCTCATGGACTGCAACCCACCAGGCTCCTCTATCCATGGGATTCTCCAGGCAAGAATACTGGAGTGGGCTATCATTTCCATCTATGGGGGATCTTCCCTGCCCAGATATCGAACCCATATCTCCTCCACTGCAGGCAGACTCTTTACCACTAGGCCACCTGCAAAAGCCCATAATGTACCAGCTATTTCATTTTAAATGCGTCAATCCCATAAATTTGGTGTTTGAGCAATCATTTTGCTGTGATTAAAGAACCTGAATTCATAATCCCCTGAAAATCTTCTGATCACTTGGACCCACTGAACCTTGGAAAGCCAACGTCAGTACCCCATTAGCTTCTTTTAGGGCTTCCTGGTTTACCAGTTGGATTGGATTCCTTTCCTCCCACACAATAACTGACTGTGGGGACTTTGCTGGCTGGCTGCTTTTGTCTTTGCTCTAAGAAGGAAACTAATGAAGGTAGCTGCTCCGTAGCATCTTAGAAGATAGTCAAGCAACCAACGGGTCATTTGGACATGTGCCTGGCATCTCCTATGCTCACTCCCTCCCACAGCATTTATTAAGCACCAGCAGACCCTGTATTCTGGAAAACTGAGGCTTCCTAATTCTGTCACTTCAGTGTTATCTAGTTCCTCTCCTAGCTCTGCTCCAAACTCAGCCCCATACTCTGGGATCAGCTGAGCCTCAGACTTGCCTGGAGAGAGGGTCCCTGAGTATGCATGATTGCTCTTCTAGTTTAGTCTGCCCAGGTTGATGGACCTTCAAGCCGGTCCTGCGGAGCCGGCAGCAAAATCTGGAGAGTCAGGCTCTGATCCTGGTGTTGCCCTTCACAGAGGAGATGGGGTACTGGGGTGGGGAGATGGGGGTTGGAGGATAGGGGGCAGTTCTGCCCCTTGCCTGAGCCCCACTGCCCTGAGTGATGGACTCACACAGCGTGGACTCCGGGCCTGCCTCTGCTCGACTTCTCAACAGATAGGAGGAGGGACAGTGTACTTCTGCCCTATCGATGGCCAGTCAGGACAGATCTGAGGGATTCCTGGACACCTGCCCTTTCTGACAAAAGGAACGTGAGCACCTTGTGAGTCCCCAGTGGGCTTGTCCCCCAAGGAAATTCCTGTTCTCTGAAATATTATCAGCTTTCTTCCCCCATCTATCTAGGAATCTCTAGGAAAACTATAACAACAGCAAAAAAGAATCCTTGGCAACAGTGACACCTCTGTTTCTGGTCCAGGCAGATTCATGGGACCCCTGATAATGGAGCAGTTCCTCAGCCAGCCACGAGGGGGCAGCGGCTCCAAGTCTCAGAGCATCTCTTCCCGTACATTTGTTGTTCAGTAGCTCAATCGTGTCCATCTCTTTGCGACCCCATGGAATGCAGCACGCCAGGCCTCCCTGTCCCCCACCGTCTCTTGCAGCCTGCTCAAACTCATGTCCATTGAGTCAGTGATGCCATCCAACCATCTCATCCTCTGTCGTTCCCTTCTCCTGCCTTCAATCTTTCCCAGCATCAGGGTCTTTTCTAATGAGTTAGCTCTTCGAATCAGGTGGCCAAAGTATTGGAGCTTCAGCATCATCCCTTCCAATGAATATTTAGGACTGATATCCTTTAGGATTGACTGGTTCGATCTCCTTGCTGTCCAAGGGACTCTTCAAGAGTCTTCCCCAACACCACAGCTCAAAAGCATCAGTTCTTCGACTCTTTGCCTTCTCTACGGTCCAGCTCTCACATCCATACATGACTACTGGAAAAATCATAGCTTTGACTATATGGACCTTTGTCAGCAAAGTAATGTCTCTGCTTTTTAAAATGCTGTCTAGGTTGGTCATAGCTTTTCCTCCAAGGAGCAAGTGTCCTTTAATTTCATGACTGCAGTCACCACCTGCAGTGATTTCGGAGCCCGTACGATAAATAATTTCATACAGAAATTCTTGCATTGTCCCAAGCTTTGAGGATTGTGGAATCCTGAGTGTCAGAAGGGGCCAGGGGTGGGGGTGGGGCAGCGGCTGGATGGGAGGGGACAGTGCAGCTAGTCCTAGTCCAGCTTGGCCTGGGAGTGAGTGGACAGCTCATGAGGCAGCCACTCCCTTTCTGGCTGGGTGTCTGCATGTCCCCATGGCTGCCTAGTCCAAGGAGGCCAGTCGGGACCCTGCTCTGCTCCTTCTGGACCACACGTAGTTAATATTCTGCCTTCTCACTTGCCAGACCAGAACAGCATCCGCTGTAAAATCCTCCTAGGTGGGCAGTGACCTCTCTTGACAGGTTTCACCTTTCAGCTCCACACTAGGTGGCCAGCAATTAGGCAGACTGGATGCTTGATCAGCATGCATTATACACAACAAATGCCAATTGCCTCATCTTCTGTCCCATTTTTTTAACTTTATTCCTCATTTCCCTTCTAGCCTCTCATAAATAACCCACCATGTTCTTTTGCTCAACCATTCCTTCTGACCTGACCCGGTAGAGAGGGCAGCCTTAGTGTCCACTGATTACCCCACAGATTCCCACCTGCTATCATTTTCAAACGTCTCCCAAATAAAGAAGGTGTCAGAGAGGGCTTCCCGACGGCACAGTGGATACGAATCCACCTGCCAATGCAGGAGACACAGGTTTGATCTTCTGGGAAGATCCCATATGCCTAGGAGCAATGAAGACCATGCACCACAGCTACTGAGCCCCCGAGCTGCAACTACTGAGCCCACATGCCCCAGAGCCCGTGCAGCACAAGAGAAGCCGCCACAACGAGAAGCCCCAGCTGTAAGGAGCCCACACAGCCCGACTGCAGAGCAGCCCTCACTCGCCACAATCAGAGAAAGCCCGAGTGCAGCAATGAAGACCCAGCGCGAGCGAAATAACAATAAAATAAATAAACATTAGAAAAGAAAGTGTCAGAGAAATGTCTGGTAGAAAGAAGTGTATTACAAATGGAAGAAATAGGCTTCTGTATGCATTCACAAATGTGGCATTCATGTTCCTAAAACATGAGGTGTGAAAGGCTATTACAGTAATTGGAATGACCCTTAACTGACAGGGGTGGAGAAAGTTCAGGGATGGGGCAGGGTGGGCGTGAAGCCAGTGTGCTTATCCACTAAGAGACAGCAGAGACTACGGCTGCAGGCTGACCACTGAAACATCTGTGAAATGGGCAGCTAAGGGCGTGCGGCTGTCAGGGGAGCTGCAGGGGTCGGCTCCCTGGAGCCCCGGGGCTGGACGGAGGGCGGGTTCAGCCCGGGAACTTGGCGAGTCGCTGCCGAGCACGGGACAGCCGGTCCAGCCGCTCCTTCAGAACTTCCTCTTGTCTCTGGTGTCGGTGCGCTCCTTCAGCAGCCAGTCGTACTGGTCCTTGTCCTGTAGCAGCTGCAGCATGCTCTTCTTGAGCTGCTCCCCGTATGTCCGGAGCATGAAGAACTGGATGATCAAGGGGATGTGGCTGGAGATGCGGGTGTTGACCTCCTGCGGGGAAGGAAGGCACAGTTCACATGAGGGTGAGGGGCCGTGGCAGCCAGGACACCCTGACTTCACCACGGCACCCCGGCAGGGACCCAGACCCCGTGAGTGCATAGTCCTCGCTTGGGTTTCAAATCCACCCGCATCCTCTGGTCTGGGCAGCACCAGATAAGGGACCAACCCCGACTCTGGGCTTCCGCCAGCCTCTCCTGACCACTAAATGGTTACTTCCGATGGAAGAGGGCAAAACGTGCCCTAGGAAGGTAAATGCACGGAGTACAAAAAGTAGAGAGGACAGGCTTGTGGACATAGTCTGTGGGTGGGAGGAACTGAGAGTAGCATTTAAACATATGCATTACCATGTGTAGAATAGATAGCTAATGGAAAGTTGCTATATAACACATGGAGCTCAACTCCATACTCTGTGACGACCTAGAGGGTAGGATGGGGTGAGGGAATGGGAGGGAGGTTCAAGAGGGAGGGGACATATGTGTATTTACAGATGATTCTTGTTGTTGTATGGCAGAAATCAACACAACATTGTAAGCAATTATCCTCTAATTAAAAATCAATTTAAAAAACCCTACATTTTAAAATTATTTACAACTCTGCCTAAAAGATTCTATAACCTCTTTTCTTTGTTTTAAATCAAGGCTGAAATTATTTAACATAAAATGGGGGGGTTATCAAAAGCCAAAGAAGGGACCCCCTCTGAGTTCTAAGCATGCTGGAAGTCACTTTCAACTTTCCTTTCTCCCTCTTCCTGAGGGAGTCCTTCCTGAGACAATATCCACTTCCCAACTCACCCATGTCCTCTGCTTCCTTTTGGTCTATTAAAAAAATTTATCCAAAGAATAAATTTAATCACATAAATGAAAAAAGGCAGACACCCAAATGAATTTTTTGGCCAACCTGATATTAATTTGCTTTACTTGACTATTTTCCTTTGTTGCTGCTGGACTAGGCAAAGAAAGAGATTCTCCCTCTAGACCCTCAAGAAGGCACCCAGCCCTGCTAACACCTTGACTTTAGCCAGTGAGGATCATACTTGATAGGAAAAGTAGGGAATTCTCATTAAAGTCAGGACAGGGCAAGGCTGTCTGCTGCTCCACTGTGGTTCAAGTTGCACTGAAGGGACCACCAGATGGGGCAAGAGAAGTTTGAGGTATAAAAACTGGAAAGATCAGGGAGAGTGTGAAACCATCACTGTCTGCAGAGGGATGAGTGTTTGTTGGGAAAACTCAGGAGAAACAGATGTAAAACCACCACAGACAGTTTAAGAGAATCAGCATGGTTAACAAATGTAACACAACATACAGAAATCAACAAACGAGATGTCATGGAAGAAAAGTCTCAGTGATAGGAGGTACAAAGATGAGAAAAGAAGTAGGAATAAACTCCAGGTGTGTGTACCACCTACACAAAGAGAACTTTAAAACACTTCTGAGACTCCCCAAAAGGATATTTCAGAAGGAACATCAGGGGTCTCCTGATGTTCTTGGATAGGAAATTTAAAGGCACAAAGGTGTCAACTCCTCCACTGCAGGTAGAAATTCTTCTGAGGAAGAAGGACTTTGGCCTGTGGTCTGCAGATTCGGTACCTGCCTGGCTNCCATAAGAGTGGTGTCATCTGCATATCTGAGGTTATTGATATTTCTCCTGGCAATCTTGCTTTCAGCTTGTGCTTCATCCATAGATGGAAAAACAATGAAAACAGTGACAGACTTTATTTTCTTGGGCTCCAAATCACTGCAGATAGTGACTACAGCCATGAAATTAAAAGACACTTGCCACTTTGGGGGAAAAAGAAAAAGCAAAAACTTTGACAAACCTAGACAGTGTATTTAAAACCAAACATTACTTTACCAACAAAGGTCCATCTATCTAGTCAAAGCTATGGTTTTTCCAATAGTCATGTATGAGTGTGAGAGTTGGACCATAAAGAAAGCTGAGCACTGAAGAAGTGCTGCTTTTGAACTGCGGTGTTAGAGAAGACTCTTAAGAGTCCCTTGGCCTGCAAGGAGATCCTACAAGTCAATCCTAATGGAAATCAGTCCTAAATATTCAGTAGAAGGACTGATGCTGAAGCTGAAACTCCAATACTTTGGCCACCTGATATGAAGAACTGACTCATTGGAAAGGACCCTGATGCTGGGAAAGATTGAAGGCAGGAGGAGAAGGGGACAACAGAGGATGAGATAGTTGGATGTATCACCAACTTGATGGACATGAGTTTGAGAAACTCCTGGAGTTGGTGATGGACAGGGAAACCTGGTGTGCTGCAGTCCAAGGGGTCACAAAGAGCCTGACATGACTGAGTGACTGAACTGAACTGAGAAGATACTAAAACCAGTGAATGATAAGTTATTTGGAAACTAGCTGTCCCACTCTCAAAATGTCACTCCACAAATTACTTACTAATTACAAAAGGGAAAAGGTACTTTTCCAGTGGGGAGATCTGGCAATATCCTCTTAATCAGTGATCAAATTTAAAATCACTAATAATGAGACCTGATGTGATATTCTTGGACTGCAAGGAGATCCAACCAGTCCATTCTGAAGGAGATCAGCCCTGGGATTTCTTTGGAAGGAATGATGCTAAAGCTGAAGCTCCAGTACTTTGGCCACCTCATGCGAAGAGCTGACTCATTGGAAAAGACTGATGCTGGGAGGGATTGGGGGCAGGAGGAGAAGGGGACGGCAGAGGATGAGATGGCTGGATGGCATCACTGACTCAATGGACGTGAGTCTGGGTGAATGGGAGTTGGTGATGGACAGGGAGGCCTGGCCTGCTGTGATCTATGGGGTCGCAAAGAGTCAGACACGACTGAACGACTGAACTGAAACTGAAACTGATTTGATATTCTGAGGAGAGATTCCTGCTATTTTCCAGAATCCAATCAAAAGAAAAGACTCTGGACATTCTGCAGAAAAACAGACCTGAATTCTTCAAAACCTCTCCATGTCATGAAAGACCAGATAGAAATAGAGGTGGGAAAAAAAAAAGAGAGAGAGAGAGAGAGAATTTGTCTCAATTAAAGGAGATAAAAGAGACATACGGACATGGCAACTAAAAACAAATTGTGTGATCATAGATTCAGTGATGGAGTAAATGAAAATTAAAGACTTTTAAAACCAATTGGGGCGACTTTGGGAAATATGAATTTTAGTCTGTACTTGGCAGTGTTACTGCATTGGTGTTAAATGCTTGAGTGAGATAGTTTCAGGAGAATGTCCTTGTTCCTAGGAGATTCATGTTGAAGTAGTTTGAAATAAAGTGTTAAAGCACTTGCACCTTCTTCTCAAGTGTGCTGGCCAAAGTGTGTGTGTGTGTTGTGTTGTGTGCATGTGTGTACATTATATAAACCAAAAAGTATATGTAACGATATTTAGGTGGAAGGTGAGGTTCATTTGAATATGAACAGAGGAACTATAATGCCCTCTGTGATTTGATTTAATCATGATTATGAAAGAATAATTAATTTTATCTTATATTTTGTAGGAAATATGGGAAATATAGAAAAAATTAAATTGTCTGTAAACCTGCCACCCAAAGAAAATTCTTTCAGTCATTTTTTGGTATAATACTTTTCAGTCTTTTTTTTTTTTTTTCACTCATTTTTTCTATTTAAATATGCATCATATATATTGACTTTGCAGAATGAGGATCATTGTTGATATCTTATTTTCTACTTTAATAGATAAGGAACGTTTTTTCTCCATCATGTAGTAACATCCAAAACATATGACTTTTTAAATTGAAGTATAGTTGATTTACAAAATTAGTTTCAGGTATATATAGCATGTGATTTTTTTTAAATGGTTATATAAAGGTAGTAGTAGTGTTAGTTAGTTGTGTCTGACTCCTTGTGACCCCCTGGACTGGAGCTCTCCAGGCTCCTCTGTCCATGGGATTCTCCAGATAAGAATACTGGAGTGAGTTACCATTTCCTCCTCCAAGGGATCTTCCCAACCCAGAGATCGAACCCAGGACTCCTGCATTACAAGCAGATTCTTTACCATCTGAGCTACAGGGAAGCCCCATATATTAAGGTATTTGTTTGTTATTGGATTATACTGTTAGAAAATTTCTCCTCCATGCTGAAATTACCAGATTTCCAGTTCTCCTGATTTCCAATTTCCCAGACTCTTCAGGTTTTCCTCATAAGTCATTCTTTAGTTCTTCCTAATCTCCTCTGTTAAATAGTCCTCACATTGCTAAGGTTTTAACACTGTTGTGGCTTAAGAATCAACTTTGCCTTCTAACTTTGCTTCTCTGTTACCCTTACTCTCTGAGTGATCTTTCTTGGATTCCTGATTTCAAACACCACCTCCGTGCTTATATTTAAGTGTCCATCTTTAAACTAGGCCTTTCCACTAAATGTCAGAGTCTTACATCCAACTAACTCACTTGAATGCATTTATGCCAAATTCAAATTTCTGCCCCCCCCCCACCCTGCCAACCTTCATCTGTAGTCTTGTACATCTCATTTAAAGGCAATTATTCTTCTAATGTTCAGGATAAAAGCATTAGAGTCATTTAGACACCTCTCTGACTCCATCTTGTATCCATATCCAAGCTGCAAATTCTGTTAACTCCTTCTTCTAAATATATTCAGGACCTGTGTCCCTCTTCTCAGCAGTCTCTGCTAATGCTTTCGTCTGGAAAATCAACAGTTCTGGCCTAGATTATTGAATTTCCATCTGGTGTTTTTTGAGCCCTTCCCTTCTATTCAAAATATAAGAGCCACAGTAAATTTGTGAAATTGTATGTGAGATTATCCACTCCTCTATTCAAATCTTTTCAATAGATACAGTCTTATTCAGAGTAAAAGCCAAAGTCATTATACTATCTTAAAAAGGGTACCTGATACAGCCCCCACCTCTTCTCTGAACCAGCTTAATTCTTCTTCCCTTTCCCTCACTGACCATCTCACTGTTAGTCAAATACATACTCTCAGAACCTTGGGATCTCCATGCTTGGGATGCTTCCTTCCCAGGCAAAGGCATTTGGCAACTCTTTGCCTCCCTCCCATCTTTAACCAAACATCACCTTCTTAGTGAGCCCTTCTTTATTATCTTGTTAAAGTTTAAATTATTCTGTTAACCACTTACCATCCCTTTCTTTTCTACTTCCCCCCCACCTTATTTGCCATTTTCTTTTTCTATTTTCAAAATAGATTATATTAATATAAATAGAATTTCTCAGTCAGAAGTTATTAATATTTTAAAGTATTTGATAATGCCAAAACAGTTTCTCAAGAAGTAACTCCAATGCCAAGAATCTAAAACATCACAAGTTTTAAATACTAACATTTGAAAAAGCCTTTTTCAATCAGGCAAAAGTAAATAATGTCATTTCATG